>JAHREE010000308.1:197608-466702 GCA_033628505.1 Tringa tobata | reverse complement strand
GAGGAGAGGAGCAGTGAAGTGAGGAGAGGAGAAAGGAGGAGAGGAGCAGTGAAGTGAAGTGAGGAGAGGAGAAATGAGGAGCAGTGCGGTCAGGAGAGGAGCGGAGCGTTGAGGTGCGGTGCCCCGCCTCACCCTTGGCCCCTCTCTCCCCAAGGCCCCACTCATGTGTGAGTAGGGTGCTGAGGCTGAGGTTTTTTGTTTTTTTTTTTTTTTTTTTTTTTTTAACACGGGCTTTTGCACATCTTGAAGGGGGTCTCTTATTTGAGCTCGCTTAAGGTTAGAAGTTACACCTTAAAACCGCACCTGTTAGGCTGGGTGCAGGGTAGCTCTGAGGACAAAGGGAGGCTGGGAGCTGCCACCCCAGAGGCTCCTTGGGGGATCACAAACAGTCAAAACTATGGGAAATGCCTGGGGTGGTAGAGCCCTGCTCCAATTCTCCCCATCCACAGTAAGCGCTCAGGCTCACCAGGAAGCTGTTAGAGGATCAGGGTTGTGTGGTAAATGAAGCACAGGGGACATCTAGGGATGATGAGGGTGAACAGTGGAAGAGATGAGGTCTTGAGTGAGCACCACCTGGCTTTCAGGGTGAAACGCAATCATCTGGAAAAAAAAAATTAGAAGATAATAGAGAGGAAAGCTGTGATAGTTGAACAAAAAAAGGGATCATATCTACAGCAGCAGGTCAGTGGTGGTGTTTTGGGTTCTGTTGCCAGCACTACCTTAGCTTAGTGGTTCCTTTATCTAGTGGGCGGCTATTGAGCATGCATGTGATACAGTTGTATCACTTCTAAGGCACCATGAATTTGAAACTAAACTGAATTTCCAGAAGCTTTGAAGTCAAAGGTGTGTGAAGCAATGTTTTGTTTTTGTTTTTTTTTTTCAATTGAAAATCACTACGCCAAGCCATGAGGCAGTTTAGGCATATTCTTATGAGGTTTTCCTTGCTCTAAAGAGCTTTTCAGTAAGCAAGTCCTGATGAAAGATAAAGTTCAAAATGTTCCTCTAAATAAGTTCTTAAATGCCCTAATGTAAGAAAAAAAACCCCAGTATAAAAAAAACCAAACAAAACAATAACAACCAAAAAGCCCCTGTACTATATAGCTGTTCCAGATTTGGGTTAGGTAGAATCTGTTCTAATCGGTAGGACATGGTCAAGGATTATCCTTGGAGAACACGGCCTCTTAAAAGGGAAGGCAATCAATCTTTTATTGAGAGGATAATTCTCTTTCTTCTTTTTCCTCATAATGTGGGGAAATAAGCTGACTGTTAAAGCCATACCAACTCCTTTGGCATTACCAGCCACCATTGTTAAAATACCAAAAAAGTATTAAATCTGGCAGAACTCCATTAGTGGACTGAATTGTACCTATCCCATAGGGCGCTTAGGAGGAGGTGCGTCTTTAGAAATATTTTGAGAAGTGTCATGACTTCTGAACTTCTAACTGACATCACCAGGCTTTGATTCAAGCCTGAAGGGCCTTTGGGATGTTTTGCATTTCAAAGTTGGGGTAGAAATTGAAGATTCCAATGCCAGATTCATTTTTGTCTTGATTTGTTTGATCACTGCTTCTAAATTAGTATTTCTGATGACTGAGTTTCTTGGTGCCAGTGATGGATGTGGGTATTAATGAGAGATTGGAACACTTAGCAGTAAGTTGGCAAGAGCATGGCTAGTTGCAATGAAAGCAAACAGGAGATCTATCACTGATTTTTCTCCCTGGATAAAAAAGTAGATTCAGCATTCTGCAGCATCCCAGCTGCAATGATTTAGCCCACAAAAATGTGCCTTTCTGCTGTTCTGCTAGGGCTGTGTAATTTATTCTGACTTACAGATCATATTTCTGAACCTTCACACTGTCCTGTTAAGTATCATGTCGTTTGAAAAGGGGGAAGGAAATTACAGCTGTGGTACAAAATCAATCCATGCGGTTCTGAATTTGCTGAAATGCTGTTTAAATCTCCTCTGGCTATGCAAAGAGCACAGGGGTTTGAATAAGTTACTGTGTTTCATCCCCAGAAGGAACTGAACTGATAAAAATAATACTGGACATCAGGGGTCAGCAACCCATCCAGGGTGGTGTGCTAGCCTTTTATTTTAACTTTTCAAAAGAGAGTTTTGTTTGCCAGCAAAAACTCTACAGGGGTTGGACCTGCTTAGGAGTTTTGAGCTGCTGCTGATCAGTGTCAAAATACTACCCTGCCTCCATGTGAGGCAGAGGTTTATAGTTTCAACACAGCTCCAAACCTAGTAGGAGCCAGGAGTAGGAATGCTTGCTTTTCAGGAATGCCGTGGTTCCCAGTTTCAGCACCCAGCCAGCCCTGTTGTGCACCATCCAAAATTTATTGGCTGCCTTTGGCTCCTATCCTGTGGGGTTACTATGCCAAAAAGACTGTTGATATCTCCTTATGATATCATTTTTAAATAGGGTTCTTCAACAATATCTTACTGACTCCACAGGAAGAAGTGTGAGAAAAATTAACAAATTTTTCCACATAAATTTTCCACCTGCATCTTCTGTGATCTGGAGACACTTTGGGTTCCCTGAACTTTGGAGTCTATTCAGCATTTTGTTTCTCCCAACACAACAAAGGGAAAAGATACAACTCCCCAGAACACCAGTTTCCTGCTCTCATTTAGGAGTGATTATTCCTTTGTTAATCTTTACCCTAGATCTAGCAAGAAGGGAAAGTTTTTCCCATGGTCCTACTTAATCAAAGATGGGGATGTCCCAGCAGTCCTTTTTAGCAGAGTGACCTTTGAGCCTTATGGCTGCCGTTAAGGATTGTTAGTTCCCCCTGAGGCTAGCCTTGAGCAAGCTGCAGCTCAGTGAAAGTCTCTGAATCTCTCTCCTGTGGAACTGCTCCTCAGTGCCACTATGAAGGAAAATTCCAAAGGCTTCACTGGTATTCAGGGAAGAGATACCCACCAAGAGAACTGGAGACTCTCAGCCCACCATCAGGGGACAAATCCTCCAGCAAGCGAAGGAATGAATTTCTAACCCCTCGTTAGGTATCAGTGTAGTCAATGTGTATGACTTCTGTCTTCCAAGTGCTGACTTACTGTCTGTATGTCTCACTTTCTTTTCTTTACACTGTAGCTTTCCTTGCAGGAGTGTTGTGTTCATAGGTTACTTTATGTTTGGAAAATACAAGAACAAGTTGTCTTATAGTAATTTCAAACATACACATTTTACTAAGAAACATCCTGGAGGTTGTAGGGCAGTTGCCATTTTTTATGACTAAATCTTACTTGTTCAAACATAGAACATGTTACTGTTTTAATCAGTCTTTTAGAACCTCTAATTCATTGCTGTAAGTGAAAGTGTATGAAGAGCTGAAGATTGTGTATATATACAGAAAATGAAAACTTGGTATCATTTGTTTAATCTTCTTGATGCTAAGGAATTTTTCAGAGCATTGGTGTTTAAGTGAACACCTGTCGAAAAAAATCAAGAACATATAATCCTGAATAAACAGACGTGTTTGGATAACAGTTCAGTGATGGAAGCCTTAGCTTGTATTGTTGAGATTTACCCCCTCTTTTGAATAGGTTTACCTCTCAGTGTAAGCACGCAGCACAGTCCAGGGTCACTGAGTACCTCAAGTGGAACACTTTAATACTACAGCACTTTTATTGAGCAGGCATGAATTAAAAAGGTGAAGTCAGAGAAAGAGTGTATTTCTCAACACTTTCCTCCAGCAAGAACTTTTTTACCCTTCCAATTTTTTTCTGTTTCTTCTCAAACCACAGCATAATGATGGTGACATTACCTGGCATGATGAACAGACACAAGGAAAATGTAGAATGCCAAAAGAAAAGCTGCAGGAAGTGAACAATGTTGCATTGACTCTAGCTTTCTCAGTGGTGCTGAAAGAGAGAAAGGACCAATGTGGGGGAAGATTTATACTATTTTATTTCTGACATGAAAGTTTTCTACTGGATTGAATACAAATACTTTTTTTCTTACTGCTTTCAAGATAAAGTTAGATTTTGCCTACCTTTTGTAACTATTAATACTATTATAGAAGACAAGAAGGCAACTAGGTGGAGAGGAGCATTTTATTCAGATTGTTAAAAACACGTATTTTTAAAATTCATAATAGTTACTCCCTATTTTGCAGCAATGCCTAATTGTCAGTTGGTGAAATGACTCTGCTCTTTTAGTGGAAATTCATAGCCTGATATCCTTGAGTTCACTAAAACATCTTCTAACAGCACCAAAGACTGAGAATTTCTCATATTTTCAAGTGTAAAATGTTCATAAAATATAACAATAGACATACAATAGTTTAAATATTACAGATCAGCAGAGAACTCCTGAGAAAAATACCTGGAAACTAAGTCTCACACTGGGAGTTTGTAGCTCCAGTATTTGTGGCCACATTTTCAAGATGGCTGTGCACACAATTAGGCATCTAATCTGTGTGCATAATTACAGTGATTTCAGGGACACATTGGGTGACACTTTACTGCTGAATTTCTTGTGTTTGCTCATATGCTTTATTTATATGAAAAAGTAAGAAAGCTGAGCATAAGAAAAAAAGATGTACCTGCATTTTGAAAAAATCATCCTTAAAACATTCTGGGTCTTGTGATAAATAAAAGCAGCTCTTTGCTTGTTAAAGCTTGAGGTCCCTCCTACAGACTTAGTATACCTACATATTTCATTTGTCTTTGTGAATAACAATTTTCTAATTTTTCATTCCAGAAAGTTACATTGTTTTTCTAAATGTTTCCATGAACTGGGAGTTATTCCAGTTCTGAGCTCCCCTGATGAACATTTAATGTTTATCTATCTCAGGAATATGTAGGTTTTCCCATGTAATTTTGAGATGATCCTAAACTTGTTTAGTCTCACGTACCATTCTGGTTTCATGTAATATTAAAGATATTAACATATTTCATATCTGAAGCTGAAGGGAGGTTTAAATTTTGGCAGCAAATTGAACAAAGCCCCTGGATAAAACAGCCAGAGACCATGAGGACATGCATTTGAAATTTGCAGTATTTAAGCATTGTTAAATACTAATATTTACAGCAGAGGATTCACAAGGTAGAACCAACCTGAGGTCCACAAACTGAGCAAATGCATGCTTCTTGTTTTTCACAGAAAGTCTAAGCTTTGCAAAGAGGATCACAGCAGGACTAGTGCAAATTTTGGTTATGAATTCTGCATTTTAAAAGGATCTTTTCTCTGTAGCCTGTTTCGGGCTTGCTCTGTTGCCCACCTGAGTGCAGCTCCACTCAGTTAAGTGTTGCATGAGGATCCCTAGGCTGGAATCTTTATTTTTACCCAGTCATGAAAGCAGGAACCTTTTTTGCTGGGTGAAAGTGGATAATTTACACTCAAGCTTATAAATATTTTGCTGCTGGTAACTCTTGATGTATTTTAAAAGTATGCATTCCTTTTCCAAAATCATGCTTGTGCTATTTAAGGCATGAATAATGTAAATGAACAGGCATACAAAAGAATTTGTTAAGGTGGATGTTAAGGTGCTTCAATCCACATTGGGTGCAATACTGGTACAACACCAGCACTGCAAAGATACATAGGAGTTACTGCACTCACAGCTGGGGTGCAGATGTGTTGACTGGCGGGTACTGCATCTGAGTACAATTTCTGCTGCTAAAACACAGCATTCTGTAAAATAGCTTCTCTTCTCTTATTTTTTTTTAATAGTATACTCATGTTTTGCACAAGCAGTGAATTATTTTAGAAATGAAGACTGAATGAATGAGTTTCTACTAAAAGAATGCATGTTATATCTGGAAGTGGCGCTTTTCACAGCTTCCCTTTTTTTATAGGTTCCAGTCGTGAGGTGCCTGAACTGCGTTCTCTCTTTTTAAAAATAAAACAGAATAAAACTTCAAGCCACATGAATTTCTGTGGAAATCAAATTGCCACTTTATGTATTTAAAGTTTAAGGAAGGAATTTTTAAAGGCATCTGCAGAATTTAGTTGACTTCTTTTTCTGCAAGCTTGCTGATCAGCTTTACTTCATGGATTTCACTGTGAAAGAGAAACGCTTTGACAAAACAAATTGAGCTTTGGGAAATCATCACTTCTGGAAGAGACTTAATTGAAATTGAAGACAGGTTGTCTAAGTTTTCCTGCTGCCTTAAGAAAAAGTCTTCCTGATTTACTGTTAAAGAAGCTGAATTTGTAGTGTGAAAAATCCAGAGAACGCTTAGCTGAATTAGAGTATTTGTGAATCTCACCCGGAACAGAAATCCAATAGATGGCGATGTTGGATTTTCTAAGCCAGGTCTACATTCCTTTCCTTGTAAAAACGATCTAGTTGTTATTGAAATCAGGGCTCAGGCTCCCCTGTCTTACAATAGTCCAGGACTAGACTTAAAGCTAACTAGAAGAAGAGGGATGAACTGTTCCATAATTACCTCAGGCTCCAGAGCATATGCTAAATTTACTTTTCAGGACACCTTTTTTGATCTTCACAGTGAAGAAACGAGAGCTCAACAAATCAAGCAAAGAAAAAATAATTACCATTTTCCAGAGGTCATATAAAGTTCAGGTTCTTTGCTAGAATTAAACATTTGCACACAAGTCCCAGTGGAATCAAATTATTGTACTTCCCAAAGAGCATTTTAAAGGAAATTGTGAAATAGGCAATTAAAGTCTTTTTAATCACAGCTATAAATTAAAGTTTTACTATATCCTCTTTTTAGGTTGACTTATTAAAGAAATTGTGAAGGATTCTTATTAATTTTGAACATCCATTCTTTTTTTCTCTGTGTCTTGGCTGGAGTCCTATAAAGATTATGGGAATTTCTAGAAAGGGAGCATGTTCTTCATTCAAGCTAATATATTTTGACATAAGAAATTTCACGTAGCAAGACCAGATTTCCTTTCTCTGTCACCTTCTACTTAACTGAATGACCCTATCCCAGTATTTTTTCAAGCCTTCCATTGTTTTCATCAGTTTGGCTGAAGTTCACAGGATATAAAATGAAGATCCAACCCGTTAATTAAGACTATATTTGCCTTTATCACTTTTTACATGTTTTCTAGAGGCAGGATGCTCATTGTTCAACCAATGTAAATGAATTAATCTCATCTGAGCTCAAAACTATTCAAATTCACATCATTAGAGTATCTAAAGTAGGATTTGTCATAGTGAAGTCACTAATTCGTCTGGTGGGATTGTGTACCCTACCAGTGACTTTCATTTGGGGCATGCTGCTTCTTATACTGGTTTCGGATTTACACACAAAAAAGTGAAGTGAACGAGACATGTTTGTAATCTCTGTGGAGCTCACTGGTTACAAGAATAAATAAAAAATGCAACTTTAAGCCAGTGCTTGATTAAAATCAGCAATCATCATGAATGGCTAAAAAGCAGAAAAAAATGTTTCAGATCAGTCTTACTAGAACTGTATACTCAAGTTTGAATGTGACACTCCAAAACCAGAGTGGAGTGTCACATTCAAAGCCAAACCACAGATTACAACTGAGTATAAATTGAACCTAACTTTATGCTTTCACAACCAAGAGAACAGAGGAATGCAGATGCATCTCTCCATGTTGTAGTGACATAAATTGGAATAATAGCCTTGCTTTTCTCTAAAGGGAAGCTTTGCTTATCTCCTTATTTTAGTTATAAACCAATCAGATAAACATAGTATAACAAGTTGTCCTCTGACTATTAAGATGAATAAAGGCTGATTTATGGATTTACAACCTTTATCTTTTAACACTCCCTTTCACTTGGTATTTTCAGCACCCTCATTTGTCTTTCACGTTGTGCTTCCAGTCTTACTGGTCTGTCTTATTGGGCAAATGGGAGCATGTGGCTTAGCTGCCTCTGGACTCTGTGCTGACTAGCTAGTCAGCATGTACAAATTTAGTAGACAGCAGGCTTTGAAATTGGTCAAGGGACAGACTTATAAAGGTCTTTTCCTGAGAGGAGGCACTGACTTTTATAATACAGAATTGATTACCTTTCTTTATTTAACTTCTTGTTCAGTTTGGTAGAAATCAGTGAAGAGGTTCAAAGGCTAGTAAGAAGAGAATGGTAAAGGAAGCTAACACGTATGGACAGACAGAATGATTGTGTGAGCCTAATTTCTTTAAAATACCAGGGTGAAGGTTCATGTAAGTTAATGAGCAAAATGTTATTTGCAAACTTTTACATATATTCATATATTCATCTACAATTAAAATTGAAAGCAGCTTTGCATAATATATTGGAGTAAGGTCTCCATTCCTGAATCCAGAATTTTCTATGAATAGGCTAAACTACATCTATTTTTATATCTAGATTTCATTCTCTGTTTCCCAGAAAGTATTACCCACTGTCCAATATATATGAACTTTGTTGATGTCTTTCAAATGTCATGCTTGTTCTCAGTTGGCTGGCACAAACAACTCCACACAGCCAGGAGAATGGAGTAAAAAATTTCTGTACACTTTACCACAGAAAGCATGGTTAATGATTCTTTGATTAGTATGTGTTCAGAGATAAATTTCTCTTCCATTTCATAGGCAAACCAATAATTACACATCCCAAGAGAGCAATGAGGGAGTTTAGAGCTGTTTGCATTTATAAGCATACAAACCTGAAATAGTAAGTAATGGATAGAGAAAGCTTAAGAAGATGTATCGTTTCTGTCTGCTTGTAATATCAGCTGAGCTCCAGTGAGCCACTTATATGTAAAATAGCAGTTCCCCTTTCTTCTGTGAGCCTTTGGAGGTTTTCTTTCATACTTAACATATTTGCTGAATGCTATACATAGGTCTGCTAGAAAGTATCAAACTTAACAAGTGTATGGAAAAATATTTGATAAAGGAAAAAATATGCCTGCATAAATAAGGGTTATCTAGGATGATAACAAAAGACAACAGAATACTGTTGTCTTTGGATTGTGTGCAATGTATGGAGAGAGTTAGGTGTGTGTTTGACAATGGGATATAATACAGGCCACCTGGGAGAACCTAAGCTGAAAGCTGCCTGCTGACCTGTATTATGACATTTCTGGGAGGACAGAAGGCATCCTGAAATCCTGCCTTGTCCAAGGACCTTGCTGTATGCTGCAGGCAGGTACCTCCAAACACTTGGGATCCACAGTCTAGATGTATCTGCTGAGATGAGGCACTTTCAATGGTTTTTGGAGGGAAGAGTAAAGCTCACTCTTTAAAAAAAAGCAGTTAGGGGACGCTCAACAGTTACAGAATAGCAATTGGCATAGCAGTCATTCTGTAAGAGGGACTCATGGGTTCAGTTTTCTTTTCACTCTAGGCACTGCCTTAAACACTAGAGAAAATGTTTTGGTGGATGTTTCCTGTAGAAGCTATACCACTGTATAGCTGGGACCTCAAGATGCATTGTGCCAGGGGGAGGGAATATCATGCCACAGGGCTGTGCACAGCTGTCTGAAAGGGAGGAGTACTGTTCTCTGCTCCTTGCACTGTCTGTGCAGATTCTTATACAGCCTGGAGGTTAAACATAAAAACAGTTGTTAAAGCAGAGTCTAGAATTTTCCTAGGTTAGTGCCCTGACTCCTATGTTACTGCTCTAGGTGATTTTACTGATCTTGGGAATCATGTTACCTTTTGCGCAAATAGTGTGCTTTATGGGGAAGGTAACTAGTCCCCCTTCCAGACCCAAAAAAGTCATAGTGGGTGAAAACATTTTTTGGTTCCATTAAAGTAACTTAAACTAGAATGATGTGTCTTCATATTCTGAAGTATTTTCTTTTGACCATTTCAGGATGAAAGTGGTGTTTCTTGTCTGATGCACTATCCCTACAATACCATGTTCTGGCCTATGAAGTGTGTGAGCCAAAGCATTGCCAGCGCAGTTTGGAAAAAAGGTAAGCATATGTGTTGTTGAGTGTATCAAAACAGAATCCAGTTTATTCTCATGGGAATGAGCTGGTTAATTTGTGGCCACTAGAGGAATAGGCAGTTGTTAGTATACCAGTATTTTCATACCGTAGCTGCTGCAGATTGTCATCTCCTGTGTTGTGCAATTTTATGCTCATTTGTATCAGGTGAAAGTCAAGCACAGAAACTGAGAGCAGAGAGCACGTCTGTTGAATAGAAAGTTGCTATTTTTACATTTTCCAAACTAGAACTGCGCTTTATAATATTAATGTCCCCTCTTCTCTCCCCATCACATTTGGAAAGATAATAGAAAACTGCACTTCCAAAGAGTAAAGAATGTAGAATGCTCTAGAGTTTCAGTCTCGTTCAGTTGGATTGATTTTACCATAACGCTCCTCAAAAATAAGAAGCACTTGTGATAGCTGAGTGCATTGAAGCCTAATGGGTTTAATTTATGTGCAGCTGGGCTGTAACAATGCTCTGTAAGCCATTACAGCTGTGCCTCTCAACTGAATGGCTTTGTACAAGCCCCTAGTCAGTGATTAAGCTCCATGCAGTAGCTTAACCTGGAGAAATTCACAGTGCTTTATGAACACCTTCTGTGCTAAATGGCACCAGCTCCTCTTTGGAGGCAAATCCATTTGCCCACAAAATGCATTCATCAGAAGGTCTGTTAATATGCAGAAAAATATGCATGATGGAGTATAGTTGCATCTGATAGACCACCATCGTGTGCCAATTGCCATTTCACTAGGTTGTGGATGTTCTGCTTGTCAAATTAATTTTGGCTGTACTAAAAAAATGGGCTAATATGGGCTTGTCCCACAAGGTTTGATGATGATGCTCTGACCCAAATAGTTTTTCCTTTAAAGGAAAACATTGCAACAAATGAAGGACTAACAAAGGGAAGAGGGTGATTTGTATGGCCTCATTTGGGCAGGCTTTGCCTGGTGGAGGTCGTAGAAGATTCCAGTGGTAAAAATAAATACATTTAGAATAGATTTGTTATAGAGAAGTCAGGTGGCCTTGCAAGGGTTTTGTATTTTAAGGTGGCATATCAGAATTTCTCCTCTGTAAACTTTGTGGTCTCTCTTTCAGATCTATGGGGGGTTTTCTTGTGTGTTTTTACTATGTGTTCTATTGCCTGTAGCTTCATTGAAGCTGTGGCTGGAGATGAAGCAGATGTTGTTGGTAGCTTATGAGCAGATGTAACATGACTTTTCTGAAGTCTTACACAGTTTACCATATTTGCACGGATGGATCCCCACTGGTACAGTGTGGCTTAGCATAAGAACAGGCTGTATGGGGCCCTACAAAATGGGAATTCACGAGACAAAAAATAAAAAGCTTAGAAGAAGAGCAGTCATCTAGTTGTTTTTGGGAAGTCATGTAATAACAGGCATAGCTATGGAGAGCCTGACATGGTATGGCAAGGTATGTACATGACCTAGGAAAAACCTTGGAGAAGAGAAATGTATTTTGGAGAAATATTAGGAATCCTTCCATCTTATATTTATTACAGTTACAATGAGACACAGTTTGTTAAAATGATACCTGACGTATATATCAGGTATTGTCTGAACTTGTTTTCTGTTTTCCCTGGTTGCTGTGCTGGAGCCTACAGTTTGTCATTCCTTCATCTGTCTAATGCTAGGGATTGTATGAAATCATCCCTTAGGATGTGGCCTAATTAATATGCTAAGAAAAATGGGCCTGATGTAAATATCTGTCTTAAAATGGCAGAGTATATTTGTTTTGATTGCCTGTAATTATTTCCAACTTCTTGTTTTCCAACTTCAACACGGTGAATAAACTTTTTTCCCATTCCTGTTTTCCATCGAATCAGAAATTCTGAAGCAGAGCTTCTCTTAGTTTCCTGTTTTCTTGGCAAGGCAGCATAACCTAGTCATGCTCCAGGGAGGTTGCCCGTAACATACTTTCAGGACATGGTGGGCTTGAGGAAGGGAAGCAGTACAGGGTAGAGATCCTGCATCTCTTGAGCCACATATGTTTTGCATGTGGTTCAAATATGCCTCCCATGCTAGGCAGGACATGGGAGGAGCAGCCGTGCTGTGGCTGGCTGTGAGAGAGAGCAAGCTAGCAGGGATGGATGAGTCTGTGTTGTTCCTGCAGAGTCTAGCAGCCTTCTCAGTTAAAACTTACAGAACAGTAATGTAACTCTCGGGGAAAAAATAATACTGTGTGTCTGTGGAATGCCTTCTCTTCTCCACTCTTTAAAGCTTGTGGGACATGCGTCTTCAGATTTTTGGCTCCTTGAGGATTTTGGTATATGATATCTAAGATAGAGGCACCAGATATTCTAAATGGCATGGACTAGCATGATGTTAAAGCATATCTTCTCCTCCTGTTGAATTACACTGTTTAGAGAAAGCTGTTTGTTCACTACTAATGTGGCTGAAATTATCTCTATAGATTTCAAAAAAAGCAGTAAGGGAACTTTCCTTGCAGTTTTTGTGACATTACATGTGAAAATGTAGAAAGAAGATAAGTGCTCATAAGTCACTTCAGTATGAGATAAACTGATTTCATAGGTAATTAGGGAATTATGTCATTGTTTAAGCAGCTTAAATGATAATCAAAGACCACATACCCTTTGTTAGGACTAGGAACTAATTAAAGGACTGATCAGTCTCTGAGAGTCACATAGTCAAAGGCTTTAGAGTAATGGAATGCTATTTATTCTGAAACTTTGCAGTATCACTTAGAGATTCTCAAATATGGATAATATGATTTGGATTTACTTTACAAGTCATGTGTGATGCAAAATTTAGCTGAAGTGTGCTGTCAGGTGGTTAGATAAACAAATTTATTTCTCATTAGCAGTAATTTTGAAGAAACTTTTCACAACCAAAAAGTGTTTGACCAGCTACTGTAAGTTCCCTCCAAAAATTAATAAACAGGTTAGAGCTACAGTTCTCTGCCATTTAGAGGCCCAAAGAAGATAGCTTCATACTAGTATGTCACAGCTAGATAGAATATTCTTTATGGCAACCTAAATACGTGAGCAAAAAGAGTTTGTTTATCTGTTTTATGATACTTTTAAATTTTATAAGCATTGTCCTTTTAAGAGGAAATTACAGCCTTTTCCACAATCAAAATGGAATTATTAAAATAGGAGATTGGCCATAACTTCAATCAGGATAAGACCTAAAATATATTTATATGTTTCTTACTGTAACATATGACGATGGGAAGACCTTGGAACATGACTTTCTTAAGTTGGTCACTGAGCTGGGAAATATTTCATCTAACCACAAGCCACATCCATCCCTGTCAACTTAATGCAAGAATACACATTTAAGGAAACAAAAGGAAATGGCTCTCCCTTGAGATCCAGCATTGTTAAAGTGCCTTTAAGTGTTTTTAGTACATCTGTTTAAGGTTCATTCTCTGTTTCAAGTTTTAAATAAGAAAAGTCTCGGTTGGAGGCAGGAGTAAATACCAATTTTTCACTTCATGTAAAAAAATCAGTCATTAGGTTGATGATTCACACTTAATTGCAAGAGATGAAAATAACTTCCAAACATGACCTAAAATGTCCTAGAAGATATACTCAGGAATTCTGTTACAGTACTGTATTATTGAGCTGAAAAGTATTAATGACAGTGAAATTTACACTACTCCATTGCTTTGACTCTTTCACTTCTTATCTGAGCAGCCAAGTAAAGGCCTCTAAATACGCAATACTCTTTGCAAAGTGTGCTGAAGGAACCAGGGGCTAAGAGTGTTTGTCCTAAGGCTGGGTTTTGGGCTTCCAGCGGTCAATGCTCTTTTGTGCTGTGTCCACGACGCTGTTTATGAGGTATTTGGAGTGATTTATGAGTGTTGCTTTTAGAAAACAGATCCTCTGGTAGCCTGTATGTTTACAGGCTACTTACTAATGTGCTGAAATGTAGACGGTGAGCTCTCATCATTGCCGGTGTTTTCAAACTTTCAAAGAAGAGCATGGTGAAGGATAGAGGAGTTACGTATGTTGATGGTAAGGGAATCATGGGAGCAAAGAAGCTGCAGAGAGATTCAAGAGCATCCTAGGAGTTACAATGGCAAACTTAACTGCTATGAGTGTTTTATTTTGAAGGGAAAATTGTGATGAGGGAACTTGGCTGAATTCCAGTCCTATAATAATAGGTACAAGTATCTAAACTGTTGCGAAATTACTTTAATCTTTGACATTGTTTTCCATTTCTAAAGTGCTAATGTACAGTGAAGTACAATGACAGTAAGAATTTACAGGCAAAATCAGCGGCAAGTAGTACCCTGGAGAGGTACAAGTAACACTGCATTGCTCACTTCTGCTCCCAGGCATCCATACATGCAGCTAGCACGCAGGTACACACACACATTCATACACATTTCCCCTGCCCACCCCCATATTTATACATTCTTTCTATATACATACGTGTTTGGCTGTTCCACAGCACTTCCACAACAGCTAAATAATTAGATGTGCACTTCCCTGGGTTTATGCGGTTCCTTCCCTGCATTCAGGTCTTACTTCAGTAGCCTCTCTGGCACTTGACTGGGAATATGGTTAGCCCCTACACTTTGCTGCTCTTGTGATATAAATCTGCCTGTTTCTTACTGGCGTCCTTATAGTGTTATACTGAGAAACTGTGCAAAGGTCCATTTCTTCACCTGGGCTAAACATCAAATGGGTTAGTGTACAAAAAGAGCAGACCATTCAGAATCTGTTCATTCCAATATCATGTGTGCTCTACAGTCGGTTTTGCCATTCAGTGCGTCACAGATGGTTTCATGGTCCTCATTGCTGGAAGCTTGGCTGCCAGCAGGAACGTGTCCATTGCGCTCTGTTAAGAGATTGAAGGTAAAGAACTGGCATGGGTCCTTTTGTCTGCTGCCTTCCTGTAAGGGGCTCAGGAAAGAGCTGGAGTTTTTCCATTCTTGGAATGTGCACATCTCCATATGTGGGTGACTGATTTTGCTCAGGTAGCCAGGGCTGGGAGATGCTGAAGATAATGTCCTCTGACTGCCACTTAGGAAACTCCCGCTGTCTTCCAAAGAGTCCTTCCTAGCGTGTTCAAAGGAGCACCGATTCCAGTTTCTGTAGCTGTAGGCCCACCAGCCCAACTGCTTTCGACGGTGGCACTGACATTTTAGGATCTGTATAAAAGCCCTCTTGAACTCCTTGCTTGAGCATGGGTAGATGATTGGATTCAAGCAGCTGTTAAAGTAGCCAAGCCAAAAAATCACCTTGAAGATCGTTTCAGGGGGCTTCAGAGCTGAAAACAGAGATCCTGTCCGAATGAAACAAGCAGAGACAATATCTGAAATAATTGGTTTGCCTGCTGTTAGGAAGCGTAAATGTCGCATCAGATCACTGTTAGAATTTGTTTATTAAAAATCTTAAATGCATATTGCTTTCATTTTTGGTCTTTTAGTAATAAAATGTTCTTTTTGTTATTTTTAAAGCTCATAAGGAAATGCTTTCCACCATTTGAAAGCTAAAGGATCACATAATTACTGGAGATTTAAAAAACTAAACCTAGTCTTTTTGTTTATATGTACCCATCTGTTGCACTAACATCTATTGATTCCAATGAAAGATCAAACCTCTATTGTCCAAGCTGCTGCACAATACACACAGGGAATAAAGCTGTGCCTTCTTCAAAGCTTTTGAATGTCATTTTTGCAGAAAAAGATCTAACTGTTCCTAGGCTTCTCGGAAGGACTGTGTCCGGACAAACCTTATAACTTCTAATACATTCTCTGACAGCTGCTGAACATCACCCCATTTATTTAGGTTATTATGATAGTACAAATCTCTTGGAACCTGAAGTTAACTGTGGTACTTCCCATATCTCAGGCATTCATAAAAATGGTGTAACCCAAACAAAGAGGTTATTTTATGAATACTTTCTCTTCTGTTCACAACCAAATAATTTCCCTAAAGAGGCTGCCCAAATGAAAAACTCCTACTGGGAAATCCATTTAATGTACTTTTAGTATTAAAAACATGCAATTGATCAGCTAAATTTAGCAAATGGGGCTTTATAAAAGAATGTTTGACATTTTTAAAGCAAAGCAGGCATTCAACAGTTATCCAGCTGGGAAAACACCTTGTGTCTGGCTCAAGTAATCAAAGAGCGGGGATTCAGGAGATAATTCTTATGTCAAGAACTGGAGTTAGATTTGAAGAGATTTACAAATGGAAGGTGACACTCAAGTCTGAATGTCACATCTCTGAGAAGAGTGACCTTTTACATCGGAGTGGTTTCAGATTCCCTGGGCTGTGAAAGCAGCTGAGTCAGTTGTGACTGTGAGGATGCCTTAGTGGGGAGGGATATGATTCTAGGCATATTTCCCATCCCATAGCAATGTAGAGGCCATGGCTTGGGCCTCAAAACTATGCAAAAGCACTTCCTAGCTTCTTGGGTAAATAGCTCTTACATGCCACAGCAGATACCACTGTTTATCTAGATGACAGTGCTGACCTCGTGCTGAGTATAGGGGTCTGAGTCTCCTTAGCTCACAAGAAAGCCAAAGGGAAGTAAAAGTATGTCATTCCTTACACATCAGCTGCCCTCCTGAGTGTGTCAATTAGTTCCCGAACTGATTCAGAAGAGAAAATAAGATGCTGAGATGGCATCAGCTATCTGGAGAGACTCTTCCCCCTCCTCACTTGGGCAATAGGAGTCAGGAAAGATCTTGTGAATCCAGAATAATAGATTTTTCCCCTGGCAGTGTTTTGGGATGGTGCCAGCTAGCACTAGCTCTACCTAGTGCTTTGGAGCTAAACAACATGCTAGCCCTTACAGTGAAAATGGAGGTTTTAAATCACAAGGTTCATTGTATTTCTTTCATGACTCCTGCATTTTATTGACTTTTACTTCATGTGCAAGACTCCTGTAAGGTGAACCCATGTCCCTTACTGCTTTGTTGCTGTTAATGATTTGCAGAGTTTGACTAATGCTTCTTCTGTCCATCTGATGGAGATCCTACATCTGTCCTGATTGATACTGCAGAAAGTACAGAGTACAAGATGTCTAACATCAGAGAAACTATGAATTGTATTTGATATATTTCCAACAGATAAATCAAATCAGTGCAAGTAATTAAAACTGTGTCTTGTGAGTGTTACATACTTTTTGATGAAAGATCCAGCAGCAATTCATGTGATTCTATGGAATAAGCCATTAAATACGTGTCAAATTCTTGTAAAGCCTTAGGAAAAGTTGATCTAAGCTTATAACTGCAGTCAAGATGAGGAAGACGTTCCAGAATTTCCCACATGCACAGTTGCAAACCTTTTCAGGATTCATTTTGTAAATAATAACTGCTAATATTTTCCCTTCAATTTAGAGAAAGGAGAAGTGTTGTGACTTTACAGATCAAGTATGAAGCATGATTGTGTACAAGGAACTTTTTGGAGCTGATAAATTTCTTCAATTGATTTCTGGGACTCCTGTAAAATATAAATGATTAAAACCCAGTAAACCTTGTGAAGTGGCTAAAAAGCACCCATTTTTTCTTATGTGTGAATGTTGAATGAGCAGTGGTGAATTTTTCCAATCAGTTAGTATACCTCTAATACTATAACAATTGAAAATCTACAGGGCATTCCTCTGTCAAATTTAAATATTTTTAGGCAGGTTCAGTATGGACAGAGAAACTCTATGGTGTAGTTTTCAATAAAATAAAAAAAATATTAAGGAATTTTACTGACAAATTTTGTGAAATTCTCTAAGGACAGATAAAATTAACTAAGCCATAAAGAAAACTAGGAACTAATGCAGATAAACTAGTTGTACTTGTATAATCTATATTGCACATTAACTGCCTATAACTACATACAGTATAGACTAAGAGACGAAGGAGGGAAAAAGGTAAAAACGTGAGTGCTGAAAAATGGCTAATCTTTGCAAACTGCTCCAAGAAGTATGTGTTCCTTAAAAAAGGAAAGGAGCTTATGCTTATCTTTCATGATAATCTATTTTTCAAATGCCATTTGAAAAAAATGACAGCAGGCCATTTTCAGCAGCTGCAGCAAACATTTTCAAAGCTCTTTTATATTAAAGGGCAGTAACACAAAAGAGCAGAGAATTTCCTCATTGCAACCCTGATTGATGGAGGCACTTTATGTTCAGGCCTGATTCTAGAAAACTCACTAAGTCCCAATCAATCATTTAAAAGCTATCATGACCCTAGCTGAGTCATTAACAGAAAATCTGGAAATAGATCAGTTTGGAAAGCTATGTGGTGGTGTGATTTAAAAATAAAGAAATTAAAACTAAGAAATTCGGGAATAACTATGAAGGAGATAATGAAAACACTGATCATTAAAGACTACTACATTCTCCACTTTTTCCTGGTTCTGCAAACAGCACAACGCAAGTGTTGCTTGACTCTCAAATTGTACACAAACTAGTAGAATTAAGTTTTCACAATAAGGCAAGGAAGTATACTTTTCTGAACAAGGAATATTAATTTGATAAATAAGCCATTGATTTATAGACTAGTGTGTTAATTGTTCTTATTTCAGATGTATTAAAATTGGATAGAATTCTTCTGAACTCCTCTACCCTTCCTAATATACATATGTGCAACTGCTCTGAAGGGAGATGGACTTCATCAATTAATTTCTGTCTTTATAGAGAGAAAACAGTGAATTGTATTTGCTATTACTTGCTAGTTTTTTTCAAAAAGCAAGTGGTAGGTGATACTCAAAGAAGGCCCTAGCATTAAAAGACTGCAGTCCCAGTGAGAATAAGTTCATACACAGGAGCATGACTCATTTGCTCTTAGATAGCACTTTTCATCTGTCAGTCATCCTGACTTCGTGCCAACCTCCTCATTTTACCAGGGGGCAATGTGAGCTGGGGGAGGTAAAAGCAACCAGCTGAAGGTCATGTGCTAAACTATTTTCACCAGTAAGAAAGTTTCTGTTTTACCATGAAGAGAAGCATGAGACCTGGCATGACTCTCTTAACCACTAGAACTCACAGTGGGTAGTACAGCACATTCCAATAGTGTGTTTGGTGGGTCCTGCTACCTTTGCCACCACCCAAGAAAAAGCAGGATTCAAGAATATTTCCTGAGTTGAACAGAAACTGGTTGATGCATGTGATCAGATACGTTGCTGGTCCTGCAGAGGCTATATGCACTGACAACATGATCGTAGCAAAACTCTACCTATGAAGGGATCCATGGCTAATGAAGGGATCCTCCACCACCAAAAGCTACAGATGCTCTGAAATGTAATAGTTTTGTAATACAACTTTCATCATGGCGAAGGAAAAAGGACTGAGGAGAGACAGGAGAAGGAAATTAAATTGTTATCCATGTCCACGGTGGCAAATATATGAAGTACAGTGATTTGAATTGCAGCAAGACAAACTGAGATTATGGAATAGGAAACACTTTCTGACTTCCAAGATAGGAAAATTCTGGAACATACTGCCTAAGAATGGTGTAACAAGTCCAACCCTGGAGACTCTTAAAAATAGAGTAGACACACATCTACTGATATATGTATAGCTAATCCAGCCTTTGATTTTGAGGATGCCATGAATGACCTCTTCAGATCTCTTCTAGTCTCACTTTCTCTGATTAACTCTGCAGAATATAATTGTGTTCATAAGGAAAACTTTATGGCTTAAGTTTTGGCACCCCAGCAGAGTTTTACATTTGCAGTACTGGAATCCCACTGACAGTGTAGTCTTAGATTCCCTTGGTAAATATATCCATTATTTAGGTTGAGGATTAACTTTTAGAAAAATGGAATGTCCAAGACAGATACTTATTTGGGCATTTATTCTCTTCAGGGCTTCGGAAAGTTTCTGACTTTCTGTGTTCAATCCCTCCTTCCTCACTAGGTGGAATCCCAGACTGAGTTTTCTACACAGAGAGAAGAAAAGCTGTTCTTTAGTATCCAGAAGGTGGTTTAGATAGATGTTGCTACACATGCCATGTACTTCTAAATATAGTTTAATTTGGTGACTATTATGCAAATCTGCACTGCCTTTCACCATATAAAGATATGAAAAATATTTTGACTAGCTTGTATATTTTTAACGTTACCCTTTTCCCTACCTTGTTCTTGGAATTAACAACAATATCTTTTATTTAGCTGCACACATGCTTTACCTCAGAATTAACCTGTCAGGGCAAACAACTGCGGGCTATTTTGGTACCTTGATAAAATGATAAAGCTAAGCCTACTAGACACACTCTCTAACATCAGACTAATATTTCCTCCCCTAATCTCCAACTACTTTGCCATCACAGTCTGATGAACAGATTAGATATTTCCCTGTACTGATTTAAATTGCTTTTCAAAATGGCTGGAAAAATTGGTGTATGATTATCTCCTCAGTGATTCATTTATGATGGAGGTAGCCAGACTGACTTCCCTACTCAAACTGATCTCCAGATGCTTCATGTTTAACAGCTTCACTCTACGTGAATGTATATTTTCTATTTTCTTTTATTCTTCTGCACTAAACCCAGTGATTTATTAAACATAGCACCGCAATCTTACCTCTAATTGCACTGTTGACACCAATAAAGTTTTTGCAAAGCCTGTGTCCAGCACAAATGGAGAACAGGAATTATTTCAGAAACTCAAACAGCTTGAGCAGTTTTGGTTGGTTTTTGACCATTAGTTTAACCAGCTGTGCTCACCAGACTTGATAGAGCTTTCAGTTTGGAAATACGCTGAGCAACAGCAAATATCATGAAAAGGACTTAAGTATTTTATTTAGTAAAAGCAAATTTCATTCAGGGTCTGACTGGTTCTTTATAATGAATACTTTATTACACAGAAAGTAAAGTACCCTCAATGAAATTAGGAAACATTGTGGGAAACAATTTGCCATATTAATTGTCTTCATCTATTCTGCAGAATATCCGTCCAGAGCTGACACATTAAAATTCAGAGTCCACTGGAGTCAGTGAGAGTTTTTGGAAGCCTTTGTAAAAACTCGTAAGGACTTCAGTGGACTTTGGAAGAGTCCTTAAAATAGCAGGGTGAGCAGCAGGAAAATCGGCTGGACTAGCTTAATCCCAATATTCTTAATTAAGGAAAACTCGTGACTGATGCAGATTTTGTTGTAGCCCTCTGCCAAGGAGAAACACACACACACACATTCTCTCATGTTCTTTCCTACTCTGTTATTTTTCTTCCATCTAAATATCTGCTCCTTTGCTACCTCTCACAACTGGCCACTGTATTCGTAGAGAAAGGAGGATGGGAAAGTCAAGACCTTCTATTTAAGGATCCTTAATGTAATAGTTGGCGAGCTTCTTGACAAAAGTGAAATACACAGGACATGTTTGAGTTTCCACTTCCACTTTATGGAAGAAAGAATTTAGCATCAAAATTAGACCTGCCAATGCAACCAACCAACCAGACAAAACCCCCCAAACTACTTCCAGGAGAAGGGAGAAAACTTGCTACTCGAGTTGTGTGAGTATGCAAGGTGATCAGATGCTACAGTGATTAGCTGGAGTTTACATCTGAAAAACAATGTGTAGGATAAAATTTAAGAGCTAAAACTTTTGAAACTACTTTGGTATCTCTATGCCATTCTGCTTTGTGTGCTACTTCCAGCAACACGGGGGCATAAACTACTATGACCAACAGTAGTTTGTGATGAGAGTAATTTGTGAAATATCACTGGGTGGTTGTATTTCCTCCCTTCGTCCTTCATGCAAGGAACATATATACATTTGTACGTGATGGGACTGAAAGCCAAGAATTTAACAGAAGTACAGAATTGCAGTGAGAAGGGATGTTACAGAGTCTCTTGTCCAGCCTCCTGCTCAAAGTAGGGTCAACATTGCATTAGGTCCCGTGAAGCCTTCCCTTTTCCAGTCTGAAGAAGCTCTGTTCCTTCACCCTCTCCTCACACAGTGTCCTCCAGCCTCATGATCATTTTGGTTGCCTCCCGTGGACTCTGGTTTATTGCTGTCTTCCCCTGCATGGATGCAGTACTCCAGTCTAATGAGTGTTGAGTACAAGGGCATAATCACTTCACTCCATCTACTGGCTCCGTTCCTGTTATAAACCCCAATATACTGCAGCTTGCATCTGATAGAGGCTTTTGGATAGTTTTACATCCTATGTTAATGTTTGTGTGAGTCATCTTCATGGGAGAGGTCATTCTGTGTGTGTGTGTGTGTGTATTTTCAAGAATGCCATGCATTTATTATTTGTACCCAGTGGGAGGAAAATGTTAAACTGTTAATGATTTTTTACTCTGGAATAAACCACATTCTCTTTACTGTCTGCCTTCTCTTTTAAAGGCAGAGGCTTTTTCTTTTTCTGTCCAAGCATGTTCACTTTCTAGTTACTTATTTCCTTTCTTCCTCTTCAATTTTTAAATACTTATTTCTACTCTCCTTATGCCTTGTTTAGTTTTTAACTCCATCTGCTAATCTGATTTCTAAAACTATATGTTGTGATAATTGACTTTCTATTAATGAAACATACATTTTTAATAAGTTGTGTATCAATTAAGTATCTAAATTACTCATAGAATCATCAGTTACTCATAGAATCATCACAATTACTGATGAATCATCAGAATCATCATTATTTGATACTTAGATTAGATAATAATTGGGTAAGAGCACTGTGAATTTCCTGGATTTAAAGAGAAAAAGTCTCTATGAATAAGGTTTGGGTTATCAGGTGCTATGTTTTCTGTGTGTTACAAAGAATTGCATTTTAAAATCTTCTAAATCCAGTTTTGCTTAGATGAGAGCCAACCGAGGGTGAGTGTATGCTCCTGTTTACTGGAACAAATACAACATTTGTTTTTATTGAAACTTAACTCTGGCCTGGAGTTAAGTATTTCACTGCGTGTTAGTTGTTATTCCAGTAATAGCAAACTAGCTACAATAAAATACGTTGTGAAATTATAATGAGGTAGAAGGAGAGCTTCACTGCACCAGTTTCTGTCATTGTTTTAAGATTAAAGAAAAGCCATAAAACTTGAAGCTACTTGTCTTTATTCGTAACAAGTAGAAAATGAAGTGTTTCAAAATTGAAACACTGAGTCGGGGCATTCTGGAGAGAAAATCACCAGTAGTGATAGTAGTTAGAGAATTGGTAATTAGAGAAAGTAGTTAGAGAATTGGTAATAAGTATTTGGAAGTTTTGTTATAGAGTATATTTATTTATTTAGAGTATATATTTAAATAGTTAAGGTAGCCTTGGAAGGCAAACATATCCTCCTTCATTCAGAGGAGAGAAGTATTCCATCTTTGTGCAGAGTGGAGGGAATCATTCTGACTGGAGTTAAAGCTGCACTTTTCAAAATTCCACACAAGAGAAAATTCCAATGTTTTAAAAATTGTTGTGGTTATGAAAAGCATTGCAAAATACAAAATGATAATAACTGAGTTCTGAAACATGAAAAACAGGAAGCTTCACAAATATCAAACCCCGTCTCTCAATCTGTTCTTGAAAAGACAACTTTTGCAAAAATGAGTATTGCTTTGCAAGAAATTTTTTTTACGATGGAACTCAACCTTCCTATGAAAAGTGACTTGATCAAGTTTGTAATATGATCAGCAAGAGACTTCCCCAGAGCTAGGCAGTAGATGGCTGCTGATGGCCTGGCTGGGAACCCCCGCTTCTCTTTTGCAGTTCAGGCTGTAATTCCTGCTGCAGCTGTAACTGCTGATAGCTGCTAATGGCTGAGTTACGGCCACTTCCAAATGAACAGGGAAAGCTCAAATGCTACATGTGCATAGCTAGTAAAATTTTCCCCGTAAAAGTAATATGCTGCCTCTGACCAGAGTTGTTATGAGTATGAGCTTAGAGAATGCGGAAAGGATGTGTTCGTCTTTTATTTAAGCTTTCTGTGGTCCTTTTTACCACATGCTTAGCCAAGTCAACATGCCAAGGTTTTAAAGCTAATTGGATTTCTAAAGCTTCTGATTTCTCTCCTTCCAGCATTCAGTGTTTGTTTACATTCCCCTGGACTTATTTAATATAGAAAAAACCCCACAGTTTACAAACAATAGAGGATGAAATAGAGTATGGTTATAAAATTAAGAGCTGATCAAGCCGGGAGGGACTGCAGGCCTTCTGGAGAAGAGGGTTAGGATAACAGTGAAAACAGATCTTGAGAAATAGGAAAAGCATCCAAAACTAACAGAATAAAATTCAATAAAGAAAATGAAAGGAAAGAGGGTTAAATTACAGCTACTACAAACAAGTAATGATGGCTAGTGTTTGATTGTGGTTTTCAAGCATGTTGTTGTCTCTGCAGGATGCTTTGGGCTGTATATTCCAACTGTGCCTGGGCTGCCAGGCTGGGGGACACCATGGGAATCACTGCACCCCCACAGTCACCAACATAGTGCAGAGCTGCACTCCTGTGTTTGTGGCTAACTTGTGTGTATGTTTTGGAGGAGACCACTTTGCTGTTGAGGAGGGAGAAATATCAAATAAGGAATAACTAACTAGACAATGATACTGCACAAGATAATGTGAGAGAAATAGAAATAGAAATACAATGCTATTGCAAGTACGGCAGTTCTCATTCTCCATTGTATTAATAGGTATGTTATGTATATGTCCAAGGACCTAGGCCAGCTATTAAGAAAAGTGTCCTGGTTGTGAAGAATTTATTTCCTAGAACTGACTACCTGTAGCAGTTATGGGATTCTTTTTGCTGGGACCTTCTGACCCTACAGTGAGCAAATGCTTGGGGGAGTGTGTGTGTGTGATGAAGATATCACTCAACCAGTCCTCAGCCCTTGAGTCTTTCTCTTCCGTGTTTTCCAGTTGAATCAGGGAAGTCACACAGAGAAATATCCCCTAACTGTCCTCACAGGGAAAAAAGTGTTTGTGCTCATTCCTCCATCCCATTCAAAAAGGGATGTTTGTTAATAAATGTCTGCAAACCAATTCATTACTGGTGTTAACTAAGGTCAATAACTCCTGTCAATCTAAGGCCTGGTCCTGTGTAGACAAGCTCCTAAGCAGGCAAATGAAAGTAGCAGACATACACAAATGCAGAATCTGACCATAAAGTTCCCCTATGGATATTTTCATGAGTAAGAGCAAAACCTAACAAAAACATTTTCCATGCCATCTCATAGGCTGAGAAAGGTTCTTGAGGTATTTATAGAATGTCTCATATAAATATATATATATGAGAAAAGGTTATTTCTCATAGGCTGAGAATTTTTTTCTTATCCTAATTAAAATTCACAATTTCTTATCATCCGTACTATCTATCTCTGATAAAGCGTGCCTCATTTCAGATGAAAAAATCACTTCTATGAGACCTGCATTAACTTCATTCACAATGGCTCAAATTTGAAAACCTTTTAAAGGCTCAAAAAATAGAGACTTGTCTAGAATGGCCAAAATAAAACCACGACCTTACCTCCCTTGAAGCTTTGATGATGGAAGTTGTAGTATGGTAGGGATCAGATCTTTTCACTAAAACCCAGACTTGCTACACGTTCTTACATTACAAGTAATTGCAAAGCAGGGTCGGTAAAGAGTTACAGAGTTTTGCAGTTTTCTAACTAGAAAGAATATGGGCCAAGTTTATGCTTGTTTTGCAAAGGATTAGCTGATTAAGGGAGCCTAGAAAAGACATTTAATTTATTATACTTAAATAGCTTCAATTAATGTGCATGCTTTGGGGTCTTTTTCTCCCGTTCTTGCTTCAGACTTATAAGTAAGGCAATCTGTCTTGAACATCATAGGTAAATATTAGGACTCTAGCATGGAATTGAATAATACAAAGATATTGTATGAACTTCTATTATATTTTTTCTCTTTTGTTACTTAGAGACTTATGGTTATTGCTTTTCAGTTTCTAGGTATCACTTGAAAGCCCACCAAAATAGCTCAAAATCTTGTAAGGAGGAGAACTTTAGTGAAGATACTAAAAAACTTATCACTTTTTGTTCATGCCTGTATTTCGCAGATAGGTACACTGAAGAACATGCAGCTGAGATCCTGAGGTGTTGCCTCAATGCTTTAGGACTATATGACATGTGTAACTTTATTCAGTGCTTTCATCATGACTACTAACCTGAGAAATAGCACGTGTGGTTGCATCTGCCATTGGCATAAGGACCTTGTGTCTGCTGCCTTGCTGGATGCTGAAAGCAGTATTTCCTCTGAAATTATTGCTTTTTTCCTATCTTTGATTTCAATACTTTTGAGATTTCTTATTGCTGCCCAGTGGCTCAGTCCTGATTTCTTTTTTTCCTTGGAGCTTTCTGATCACCTGAGATAGGAGTTGCTGCCATCCCCGAGGCTGAATAGTCAACATGAGTTGATTTCTTTTTATTTTCTCTGTATTGCTTTACGTATTTGTTTTTGTAAAACTGTATACTTTAAGTTTTCCTTTGTTCCTCCAACCTGCAAATCAAAAGTCTACATAGGAAGTACCCCAGAATTTTTGCAGTTTCATCTGCATTGATAACAAAAAACTTTGTTCTAAAAAATATGTCTGTAAATAACTGATAATTGGCATCCTTGGCAAACCAAAAGGCTTAAATTAGGGTTTAAGGGAGGATACTTTTGTGGTAAAATGAATCATCTGGAAATAATCTAGTCCTCCACGCGTGGCAAAGCATGCTGTACCGGTCAATAAATACTGTTACAATGTTTAGTTTTACAGGAATTAGCTAGAAAATAGGAGGAGGAGGTTCCTGCTATCACCTGTGCAATTGAACATTGTACCAAAGATTGACGTGTAGGTGGGCAAAGGGTCAGATTGCCACATATATCATTAATTTGTCCAAATTCTGTGTAACTATTAACTTGAGGGCATCAAATCTAGAGAGCTAGGCTAGTTAGAGAGGGTAAGAGGGGGGCAAGATGAGATGGAAGACAAACTAGGCCTAAAGCCTCACAGAAAGCAGAACCCAGTAGCATTCATTGACTGCACTGGACCTAATGCCTTGAAGTGTTTCCCATGGGAAACTAACTGGCCTAATTTGGTATTCTTGGTGCAGAGATACAGAGGTTGGCCTGATGTAACATAAATCTACATACTGCACTTGGATAACATTTTATTTTAAGAATAATTTTGTATTGCTTGACCTGTAGTATGCAGAATATTTTTATGAGATTTTTAAAAATTATTTTATAGAGAGGTTTCTAAAGCTTAATATATAAGGATAGTCAGAACACTTGTGTCTTCATTATGAGTCTCTTGGGACCTTATCCCACTGCCTGTTAAGTTAGGAGAATTTTGTTTCTGACTTCAGTGGATAAGATCACAGGTTTTGTGGGAGCAGAGCGAGTTAGGCTCGGAACTGGAAGGTCAATAATGCTGTGCTGAGTTAAGCAATATGCTTAGGTTAAAGTTAATGTGCTTTGGTTAGAGTACTGGAAGCGGTGAATTTTCCCTTTGCAGGGTGTGTGTGTGTGTCTGGGAGAGGACTGGCAAGCCCGCTCTGATACCTCAATTAACAGGAATGAGACGAAATTTTTACCTGGTAGCCAGAGGGAAACATATGATCCTTCATTTTTGAATTCATTTTTTAAATAAAAGTATTGGAATAAAATTGGATTTTCCTTTGTTTAAAGGAGGGAGTTTTAATGAGTGTTACCTTATTTCTGCAGGGCTCTAGTCTTTAGATAAAAATAATCTATTTTACTCAGCATTTTTAAGCAATGCATATTTAATAAAGTCCTGATGCCTAAGAGAGGTTTGTATGAGGGGGAAGAAAAGAAACATTAATTTTAAAGAAGCAAGATAATTACTCTTCAAAGCTGAGCCACTGAATTTATGGCACAAGAAGTTGTCTCAAAGATGTCTTCATTTTGTTTTTTATGCTGTACCACAAATAATTTTGAGTGGCAAGACAACTGTTTACAAAGCCGTGGAGCATTTATGAATGTGTGCAGAAAGAATATTCCATAACGCCCTTGCTATCTGGAAAGAATATCTAGTAGTTACTGGAAGAAAAACAAATTTCTCACATTATTGTCTTTGATACCAGTTTTCTGTATCATCAGGTGCTTAACCCTAAAGGCAGCACAGTTCGGTCCTACAAAAAGAGATTTTGGGTCATTCTTGCTGAGCGTTTCATGATTCTCAGTATATCATAGTGTCAGTGCTGTAATTCCTCTCCGTAGCTGTCTACAGAGCTCTCTCAGAGAGCTTTCCTTGCAAAGTCTTTTGATTCTTGCTTGAAAAACATCCCTGTAAGTGTTATTAGAAAGAAAGTGTATTTCTTTTCCTTTGTCATGGAATATTTATTCCAGCAATATCCCTGCTTTCAGCACCACGTCAGTTCCCAGTATATATCTGCCACCTTGTGCAATAATCCTTTGTCGGGGATATCAAAATGGGTAGCTGCAGAATATATTGGAATGTCAGAGTAGAAGAATTATAATTTTGTCTGAGAAACTAGTAGAAGAGCTGAGAACACTTCTAACACGAAGGAAACTCGTGTACATATAAGCAGATTTATTACAACATGGTTTTGGGGTGTTGCAGAAATAACATTTACTGACTTGTCAGATGTTTTGTGGTTGGATCCTCAGAAATCCAGAGCTGCTCTGCTAGTGCCATTCTGCAGAGTCATGGCATTACTGATCAAAACACAGAGCGGAAAAAAAAAAAAAAAAAGGTAAAGATGTGGGTGTGAGGGTTTGATTTGGGTTAATGGTGCAAATACAAGGTGTGAAAAATACAGGCTAAGTAAGAAGCCTATCCTTTCAGTATAGTGAATGTAAATAGCTAGTCTAGACTCAGTAGCAGAAAAAGGTATTGTAGTTTGCAGTCCTGCGCTGATGAGTGAGTGGGTTGTGCTTAAAGAAGCTGGGGGCACCTATGGATAGTTTTGTAAATCATCAGTACCTTTTGGATTCTACAATTTGCCTATCACTGAAGTTGATTTCATATAATTGTGTGCTTTTTGTAAGGGTTTGTAATAGCATTTCATTTAATATTGTGACTTCAAGACAAAAGCGAAAGATTTCTGGTGTGAAGAATGCAGCACACAGCAAGCTCTGTAAGGAGTTTTTCTTCACTGCTCTCCTCTCTTCTTCAGTTAAGAATGGCTGCATTATGCAGGTTAGGAAAAGGTCTTTTCCCCACCTGTTGTAGTGAGCAATGCTTTTATTCATGCCTAGCATCGTTAATTAACTTTGCATTGATACACAGAGATGAAAAGCACAAGTTTCTGGAGTGTGCTGAATAAATTTTAAAAAAGGGATCAGGGACAAGGAACAAAACCAGCCCTATTCCTAGTCAGCAAAACAAAGGAAAAGTACCTACTATTTAAATGCATTTGGATATTATATTGGCTACTGTATATACCTTTTTCCCCCCCTTTCTGAGATTAAAGGCTGTCAGTTAAGAGTTGGGCCCCTGAAAGGATTTCTAGACGCCAGGAGAGCCAGCAGTCTATACTGCAGTGCCACGACGCTGATTTTTTCACTCTTCTAACTGACACGGTAGCAACTGTTTCTGAACCTCAGCTCTGTGGGACACCAAGTGCTCACAGTGCTGGAGTAAGTATGTTCAGGGTTACAGGCACTAAGTCAGTGTTGGGTCAGAGCCCACAGCAGTGGGTTTAGTCCTTCAGCCCACCCAGCACCTCTGCCAGCACACAGCATGCTGTGGTGGAGGCTCTCAGCCTGTCACCTTGCTGATGCCAGAGACACAATTTATATGAGAGATAAAATCAAGACAAGCAATAAATTCTCCACTCAGGTGTCTTAAGCAACAACTCATTAAACCTCCCAGAAAAGACCAGGACTTTTGAAATTACTTCTCAAAGGGAAAACTGACACTCTTTCAAAAAACTTGTTTCTTACATTGTATCTGCCCAGTGACCATAATGTTTTCAATGGACTGGTCTGCATCTGTGTTCATCGAACAGTGTCAGTAGCTAAATGTATGGTGTACTGCATTCACATTTGCTTTTTTTTTCTCCAGAGTTCCTTCAATAATTCAACATCAAGGAGAGAATTTACTTTATCAGGGGATCATGACCTACTAGCTACAAATCTAGTACTACTACTGGTACCACACAGTGAAAATATATTTCTATCCACAGCTATGTATTTTTGCAGTAGTTGGAAACATGCTCTATGTTATAAACTTACTTTAAGAGCCAGCACGACTTAAACTTCAGTAGCCAAAGAAAACTTTGCTCACAATTTTCCTTCTGTTTGGAATTTTTCACATCCTTAACATTACCTTTATGCAGATCTTGAATTGTAAAGATTTTTAAGTTTATGATACAATAAGCTAGAGATTATAAAGTTGACCTGCAATAGCTTAAGTAATTGTCTTGTAGGAAAGATCCTAGTCCAAGTGATATTACACATTCACTGAAATTGTAATTATATAACACTTCACCAGGACAAGGTTGCTGAGCTCAGTTTAGTTTTCTACAAGTCTCTCAAAATATTCGCTTACCACTCAATTAGAAATGTTTTGGTGGGGTAACTAAGTAAACATGAATACAGAACATTAATAAAGGCTTTTTTTCCCTTTTCTTTTTCCAACTCTTTCCATATTTAGGCTGCCAGATTGTCTGTGTCTCAGAGAAATGGATTTTGGACAGATATTTTTGAGAGCTTAGTAATTCAATGTCTTGAGATATTCCACTTCAGAGGTAGTGCTAGTATTAAAGACAATACAAGCAAATTTCACAAGGAGTTGGGAACACAGAGCAAATCAAAAAAGCAAACAAAGAGCTACATCAAATACTTTCAGAATATTTTAAAGTTGCAAGTGAACAAAGTGGCTGCCAAAAGCTCACACAGCAAACTCCTGAGATGCCCAAACTAAGACTTAGTGAAACCAATGAGAACCTTTCTGAGGGGATCAGTGAGCTTCGTGTGTTTGCTTTTGGGATTTGATCAGTGATGTTTGAACTAAGAACTGGAACATATTCAGCTCCCCAAAGCTCAGGGGAGTCTTGCACCTTATCATTAGATCAGGTTCATTTCCATTTAAGACACTTCATAATGCCAGAGGACCTACTGCATTATAGTCTGAACATTTAACAGTAAACTAAAACAAGAACATTTCAGTGCTGAAACTCTTTTTGTGTTCTTATCTAGGATTTTTGTTAAAGCATCCTATAAAAATGTTTCTGAAATGTAATTCAATTCAAACAAAGACCATAAAGGGGGATTTTATGTATAAACTCTGAAGATACTGTCACCTGATTTGACATCTGTCCCTCCACTCAGAAGGACTACCTGATAAGCAGACTTTCTGCAGGCTGCACACTTTACAAAGTTTTAGCATGACTCTTTGAAAAAGCCAAGATCAGAAGTAAATTACTTTCACTTCCCTTCCTTTCATCCATTCACTGCAGTCCTCAAAATGATATCTACTTATCAGTCATCTGATTTTTTTCTATGATATTTTTTGTAGTAAACAACTGACCCTCTTCCTCCCCTTCCCATCCCAATCCCTTAATTACCAACTTACCTAATGGCAGGACAATGAAGAAAGGTAACCAGCACAAGATAAACATGCCAACCACAATTCCCAACGTCTTGGCTGCCTTCTTTTCTCTAGAGAATTTAAAAAGTTTGAAAGCTAAGGAGTTCCTGGGATTGTGAGCCTTGGATTTGGTGCTGTGTAAAGTGTCCTCATGAATGTTCCTGTAATGAATCCGTAAAGTCAGCTCCTTGGAGTTGGACATTTCTTTCATAACCCCAGCTTCCAGGTTTTTAGTAGTCCTTTTTGCCACTATGTAGACCCGACAGTACATCACGAGGATGACGATTAAAGGAATGTAAAACGACCCCAAGGAAGAAAACAAAGCATAGAATGGTTCTTCAGTGATCCGGCACTCTTTATCATCCTTGGGTGCTGGTTCTTTCCAGCCCAAAAGAGGCCCAATAGAAATTACCATTGAGAGGACCCAGACACCTAGGAGAGCTAAAATTGCTCTTCTTCTTGTTACCAAAGTTGGATACTGGAGAGAATAACGTACCCCTATATATCTATCTATAGAAATTGCACATAGACTTAAAATAGAAGCTGTACAGCATAGCACATCAACTGCTGCCCAGATATCACAAAATATCCTCCCCAAAACCCAGTAGCCAAGGACTTCCAGTGTAGCAGAGAATGGAAGGACAGTAAAACTCAGCAACAAATCTGCTATTGCGAGGTTAATTATGAAATAGTTCGTAGGGATTCTTAAATGTCTATTGCAAGCAACAGAAAGAATTACCAAGATATTACCTATAATAGCAAAGAGTATAAAGGCACCTAGGATAAGCCCCACAATTATCGCCCTACTGATATCCAAGGCAGGTGAATCCAGATTGCTTGCTGTCTCATTGGAGTTGTTTGCAGAAAGATTGCCATTATTTAGTGCAGACACTTTCAAATATCCAGGTATTGATGAATTGGATTTATCACCAAGGTAGGTATTCATCTTAAAAATCATCCTCCATAGCAAGTTATGGTTGGATCCCTTGCACAACTTGCAGATGGTTTGAGTTCAGTTGAAAGTTATCTTTCTACCCAAGAAGTTGCTGCAGAACCCCGGCCAGTTTTAGATTGAGAACTCATCTCCCCAGCAAGCTGTCAGCTATAAGCACATAAAACTTGCACAGCATGAAGTCCTCTGAAGCCTGTCAGAAATAATTGGCTCTTCAAACTTGCTTAATTTCTCATGCGAACTCGTTTAAACAGAAATTAGCAGGCAGAAGTCTTGGCTGGAGCTTGAAAGTAGCTGTTTCGATCATGACGTCCCTGAAATAAAAGACAGGTTTACTGTTTTCCCTTGTGCATTTGTGGTTCCGTTGGAAGGATGCCCCTGTCTAGCGGCTCTGACATGCGTCTCCACGAAGGGTTTGTCAGCATTTAGGCAGCTCTGCATGAACTGGCTGGCTGTGCTCACGCTGCCTGTGCTAGTGACATCACGGCGGCTGGCCCCGTCACAGCACTAGAGGGCAATGCAGTTCAAGTTAAAACTTCCATATGAAAGTCTGAAAGCTAAACAAATGGAATATATCAATCTTAATTAAAGCATTTGCCACATAAATCTGGATTGGAAACCTTTAAAAAACCAGCTTCATTATCTGAGAAAAATATACTCGATGGGATGTGGTGAAAAAAGCAATTTCAGTACAAAATGATCTAGTGCCCTTTGCCTTTCACTTATCAAGAAAATGTATTTGAGTTTATTTTGTAATCAAAGTGAATCACATGCCATTTTAGAGAATTAATCATCTCCCACTTTCTAAGGACAAATAGGTGGGTTCCAAAAATCCCTAGTTAATCCATAGATTCAGTATTTAATGATGCATAAAAACATACATGGAGCAGTTTGTTTCTAACTGTAAACTTTCTATTAATAAAGAAAAAGTAAAAGATTATAAAAATCTCTGTTAAGGTCTTTATGTTTTTTCTATACTCCTGTGTACCAGGCACATCTGTGGCTTCATTTCCTCTTTTCTACCTAGATAACTTTTCCAAGCATAGGTGCGTTGTGAACCCAGCCTTGAAAAGAACTGAGCACCCTCAACCACAGCCAAAGTGAAGGCCCTGAAAAGTATTTAGTTTTTTTTTCAAGGCACTCTTTATGCTTAAGTATCTTCCTATATCTTTGCTAAGGGTTGTGAGAACACAGACTGTTGTTAACTCATTGTAGCTCTGGGAAGATCTACATTATCCCATAAAGAAAAAAAGTAATAACAGATTTATTTTTTATTGAATAGCCTTTAATGTTGAAAACAGTGGTTTCTTGTGTAGCTTTGTGTATTTTGTGTAGCTTTGGGTCACCAGGTGGGGAGAAACCTCAGATCTTCATAGCTCGGTGCCATTAAAAACAAAAAGTGAAAGATTAGCTGAGCATATAACTGCCAAAATGCTGTTCTCAACTTTCTGTCATCAGATTATGTCCTACAGCTGTTTTCTGCAGTACTCCGGATTACTGTATATTGATTTTCCTGTTACAAAATGTACTGTGTTTAAAATAAAAGGTTCATTTTTAATAAGGCAGCTATGGCTGAAAGTTGCAGCTGAGTGCTGGTTTTGAGGACAAACCACATAAACAAAAGCTCTGGTTGAATTTTATCTGAGAAGTGTGTGGCAGATGTTTGTATAGCCCTGCCCAACAGCAGGGACTATAGCAAAGCACTATCATTCAAAAAGTTTTATTTGAAACATTTACAAGAATGACATGCTAACATGTTGTGGAGTCACTGAAGGGAAGAGGAACAAACACTCAGTTTATGAGTTTACACTCCTCTTTTCTGCCCTGCTTTCTCCAAAGCAGAGCTTTCTTTACTAATAAAAGCAGCTAGCAGCCTTTGATTTTGGACGTATATCCTCTGCTCTTACCATTATTGTTGGACTCCACATAATCACGCTCAGTTTTGTTTGTGATTTCTGATTTTATTTCTCTGCCTTGTCTGTTTAATCCATGAATTCCTCAGGCTGGGAGCTCTCTCCTGTTTTGAAGGTGCAGACACAGCTATTAGAGGTGTGATTACACCTGTGCATGGCCAGGGCATCTGACTTGGTACCATTCTCAGTGGAGTTGTGGTAGGGCAGAGGGCAGCAGGAGTAGCTGCTTGCCTGGGTGTCCTGGTGGGATTGCATAGCCTACAGTGGAGCCTGCATCTTGCCACTCTTGGTGCTTGAGCTAAACTGATTAAAGCTAGTTTGATTAGACATTAGGCTCAGACATAACAGTGTTTCAGCCTTTGGCATGTAAGAAAATATGATCACTGCAAAATGCAGAGAGGATGGATAAAGAAGAATCAATGAGGGAGTAAGCTGGTCTACTTAGTGGTTTTTTATTTATTTGCAACGTGTGGGAGATGCCCAGCCTGCAAAGAGTAACAGAGTGGCCTGTAACTCCTCCCTGGCTTCTGTCACACCATGGTAGGATTTCGTAGCCCAGAGGAACCAGATCTTTCAAAAGCCTTTCAACAGCCACTTCCAGGAGTCAGCTGGTTCCAGCTTGCTGGCAACATCCAGGGCATGGTGCCAACAGCGTCAGGAAAGGGCAGAAGGGAAGGGAACAGGGTTTGTAACTGGTGATTGGGTTAAAAGACATGTTTCTGTGCTCAGTGTCTTTTGCTAGCAGGAATACTGGGACCAGCCTGCTTCCCTTAACTACTGCTGCTTTCCGTGCTCCTCGAGAAAAAGCAACAGACAGAAAAGTCCTGTTCTAGGGAGCAAAGAGGAAGACAAAGCTACTGCTCATCTCTTATAGCCCTACTGAGAAGTCTGGTGTATTTTCACATCTGTTTACCAGTCTGTGTAATAACATACTGGCTGAATAGTCATGAAGCTCAGCTGATTAATGTCCACAAATTGCTTTGAGATCTTCAGTGGCAGGTGCTATAATAAAGCAGAAACCCATACATAAATGTTAACTATTTACCAACCTTTGGATGAATGACAGAATAGGTACCGTGAAAAATATGCTACCTTTTCAGCCAAGTTCAAGGTAGCAGCACTTCAAGCTAGTGCAATCAAAAACATCTGATCAGAGAAGTGCAGACAGTATTCATTGCAAAGTTGCTTTCATTCAGATGAATCATAGTTTTTAATGAAAAAGTAAATTTAATAGCCTGGAGATTAGACTCAATATTATTTCAATAATGATGTACAGCAAGACAGGATGCCCTTTAGCTATTCAGTGTACTGAATTTAGTATTCAGTGTACTTCTGCTGAGAGCTTGCTGAAGCAGCGAAAGGCTGGATACAGAACGTACATTTCAGGAAACACAGACAACATCTTCATATGTTCTTAGACTAGTTCAAAATTTTAAATATGCTGAACTTTTAAAATGCATTTTGTTGTATCAGATAAATAATGCAAAAGGAGACCTATTGTCATGGTTCAGTTTTGTAAAGAGCTGTGTTCCTTTTATTCTTCTTTTACAAAGTGATGTTAAAAATAAGTACTGATTTTGATCTGATTTCAGAAACACAGCAGAAGCACTTCCAGAGTACTTTTGCAACATCAGTGAATAACAATACAGCCTGCTTCTAGTTGGGAATGGGAGTATGAGTTGATACAGAATTTAAATGAATATATCTACATGTAGTTTTATGTAATTCCTCTTAATTCTTTGATTTAATTAGAAGCCCTGATAGCTCACAGAAACAGATATCACTGAAGAAAAACAAGGCTATAGTATCAGAAATCATATAGTTTATTCGCTCTGACTTGAACAGTATTGTGAACATGCTGTCATATTTGATACAAGTGTTCCTGTCATACCAGTGAAAACCATAAAGTCTTCCCCCCATGAAAGAAGTACGAAAATCAAAAAGCAATGAGGAGGGCATTGGATGCAGCTGTAGAAATACCTCACTTCTCTGCCACTGTCTCTGATACTAAAACATTCCCAAGAAGTAAAGTGAGGAGGTGGGCTTGGGGAAGGTTTTTTGTATAATTGTGCATGGGTATGTACACTCATGTGATGAATAAAATGTATCCACAGCTCAGAGAAAGTGTGAGTCTCTGATTGTTTGGCACTAGATTATTTTATTCGTAATACAGCCTCTTTGTAGGTGGTGCCAGTCATCAAAAATACACTGACAAAAAGATTAAACTCTTGTCTGTTTTTGTTAGAAACTTCAGTGTTAGTTACATAGCTACACTTATTTTATTGCTTGTTTTATTTATTACAGATGGTGCAAAAAGTTACTACTGTTTTGGTACAAGCGTTCTTTCTGAATTCTTCTCTCTTTCTCTAAGGACCACTGGACAACACTTAAAGTCCACAGACAGTGTGATCCACTTAGCCAGAGTTGTGAAAAATTTCTACAGATATTGGAAATACACAGGATTATAGTTTTCTTAGATTTCACGATAAAGCAGAAGGTAGTTTCCTTTGAATGTGTGCACACAAACCCTGAACCTTATGAAAGGGTCCATTTCCATGATGACAAGAGAAAAAATGCATTTTAAATGCTAATTTTCATTTGCCCAGTAATCATATTTAAAAACTTGGGATTTTATTTTCTGAGTAAGAGAAATGTATGATAGGATTGTATTAAAAGTTGAGGTTATGGCCTGAACTTGCCAAAAGAAGATTGCAAACATTTGCAATTTTGAATAATCTTTTTTTCTGCAATGATTCAGTGCTTGTAATTTTTATATAAATAGAATTTAAAGAACATTTTCTAAGTAATATGTAGTCAATTAACTAAGCTATTATGCTTTTTATGTTGTTACTGGCTCTTAAATCCTCTTCCAGATTTAGGTTTTGCAGGCCCATTTCCCACACTAAAACATGTTTTTTCTCACACTCCTTTAGCTGTGCTAAAGACTCCCAAAATTACATTACTGATATAGGCCCCATCTCAAAAAAAACTTCATGAGGATGAAGTCAGTTCATCTTTTTTGGGCAGAGCGTAATGGACTATGTATTTAGGTCCAGTAAAAAACCAGTATTTGGAAGTATCTGGAAAAAGTATGTCCCTGCCTTAAGCAGAGAGAAAATAACACAGCCTCTCTCTCTCCAGCAGTGGGAGGAATCAGTGCATATCTCTGTGTGTAGTTTTCAGCTTAAAAATGCTTGGGAAGCTGATGGACCCACTTAATGCTGTCAGTCTTCGCAAAAATATCACTGAGCAATTGAATTAAAAAAAAAGAAAAGAAAAAAAGACATGCCAATGTGGAACTCACAGTACTGCAAATTATATCCTCTCTAAAGACAAACATTGGTGTTACAGGTCTCTGAGACAGTTTGGGGGGATGGTGCTCTTTCAATGGAAACTGCATGTTATCAGAAACTCTGGAACCAGTTTGGTACACAGATTCCCCTCAGACTCCCATCCTGTCCCGTGGCTCACGTTACCATATGCAAGCGCACTGAAGGGAGAACCTTTAGACTGACAGATGCCAGTTTGTGTCTTCTGCTCTGAGACTCTCACCCATCTTTCACAAAGTATGCAGTTTGCAACCAAACATTGCACTATACGGTCCACAGAGAGCAAGACAGGTGGAGGACCTGCTAATCTCAGCGGGCTCCAGGGTCTCTTTTTCTTTCCGTGTGTATCACAACATAGAATCACCATAGCATCCAAGAGGCACAGATGACTGTAAGCTGTTTCATCCTCCCCAAAACAAGAGAAAACAAGAGTAATGAGGTGCTACATCTGAATCTCTCTGCCTTTTCTCTATGCTTTATCTAAACTATGCATTTTTTCTGTATATCTGCCTCCATGTTTTGATCACGTGGTACATGACCATTTACTTTCTTTTGCCTCCTGCCCTCTGCTTCCTGGAGTTAGGGAGAAAGGAGAGAGCAGAACACTACTCATCAGAAGACAGTCCAGTAGCATCTCTAGCCTGCACACTTTCCTGCTACAAAAACAAAGCATCACTTAGCCAGTAGCACCAATGAAGAGCTATAAACAGGCTCTTTCAGGCTGCTTGAACTAGGTCTCGGGGTTGCTGATCTTCAAAAAAAACCCCTCAACACTTCTCCCTGCTTCAAGCTAACATTATTGGCATCTTCCCAGGAGAGGACTAAAACTGTTGGAGAAGTAACTGCCACAGAGTAAGATAAATATCAGACAAATATCACCAGAGAATGAGGAAAAAAGCGAGAACTAGTGAAGTCTTGACTTTTCTTCATGGTCTGCTGGCAGGCTGGCGTATAGGATATCATTTTCTTATTATTTATGACCCTATTATCAATTCATGCAGACAACTTACTTTCTGCTTGTGGTTGCACTGGGACTATATGTGAAACAAAACACATGGTTCTGTCATGTAACATCCCCTGTTGACACCCTCCCCACCTCCTCTCAAATCTGGTTCTTTTATAAATTGCAGGTCTCTTCTTAAGAGTTTCCACCTACTGGAATTGAATGATAGCACATTTCTGGGAGCATAAAAAGCTTGGTGGAAGAAAATTTCATTTTATGAGTCTCCTTTGACTTTTTCCAGGAAGCCATACTGGCTTGGAGCTGATTGCAAACTATGAAGAGATCACAGAGCTATTGGAAGATAATATTAGCTGACAAGATGTTCTGACAAACCATAATGGAATAAAAAAGGTTCTTACTAAGTTACTTATATAAAGCATAGGATATCTTTACTAAAAATAAGAAAAAGCCATGAAGCTGTTTTTGACACGTGCAGGATTATAGTGGTATACTCATTTTTATCGTGAATGCAAAACAGTGAAAATCTGTCATAGAATATCAACGTAAAGGTGCTTGCAAGAAAGCCTTGTGCTTGGTGAGCTGATGTGATAGAACTGCCCCTGTGCTGTGTGTGCTGCTGCTCTGGTTGTACAGTGTGCAGGCTCGATTGGTTTCCTCTATTCTTCTCTATCTAGAAATCTGGTCACTTAGTTGCTTTTATACTGCAGTGTGGCTAACCAGAACAACATGGATTAAAGCCATAAATGCTGGAGAAGAAAGCGAAACATTTCAAAGCGTTTTCTTGTGCCTGATCAATTGTTGCTTGAAATATGTATGCCTTATAGAAAAATACAGACTCCACCCTGAAATAGAGACCGTAGTCTTTGCTAACTGTGCCTTGAAATTAAAAGGGATGAAAGGAAAACATGTCTTAGATTCAGGAATCTGCTCTAATTCCACAAAACTGTATTAGTTAGGAGCTTATTTGCCTTCTTAGACCACTGAAATAATCTAACAATTCTCAACTGAGCAGTGGGAGGTGATAGCTTAGTATTCAGGAGGCATTTTCACAGAGATCAAACTTTGGGTACATAAACTAAATAGCTTTATGTAAGGCCATGGACTTGTCATGGTGAATAGTGGCTAATTGGCAGTGCAGGGTACACAGTGTTTCCTGTAACGAACTTCCAACAATGGGTGATGCTTTGGCTTATCAGATGTCCTATTTTATTTCCTTCACTTCTCACCTTTCATCCTTTCTTAATAGTCAGATTTCCCCCCAGTCCTAGCTGTGACCTTTTAAAGTATGTTTAGGTTCTTTCATAAACCAGTTGATTTGTAAGCCAAGACTGAATTCAGGCTCCAGCAGTCTAAACATTATATACTACAAAATTTGGCATGGCTCAGGGACCTGAAAGGAACTCTGGCTGTAAGTGAGTTGCTAGCTCATGATAGACATCACTTGACGTGTAAGTGACTGAAAAGCTTGGGCCATTTGAAGGACTCACACTTTAAACAAAACACAGCAGAAAACAGAATAAGTTTCTGTTTCTATGTTAAAGAAAGAACAATTCTATGTTAAAGTTATTACAAAAAGAATGATTTTATCTTTGGTGAGTGCGGTAAGATAGACCCGTAGCAAAATTGTGCCGGTTGGTCATGGCTGGCCTGTACCCCATCTGCAATGATAACCTGGACAGAAGCCATCCAAAAGAAAGTGTAAATCCCTTACAATGCTGTGCTAAACTTCACTGAGGAAAGAGGATTTCCTCCTGATCCCCAGCTGGAGATGAGTCCTAAACCTTGGTGAAAAAATGCAGTCTTCCAGAATTTTAATCCAATAAGGGGACATTTACGGGAGCCAGATGAGTTTCAATGCTTGTGTTTTGCATGGGCTGACTGTTAGCCTGCTCAGCCCAGCAGTGGAACAGCCGTGGTAGCTGCTCTAGGCCACTGCTTTACCTCGAAAGGCTTTTCAGTCTGAACACTGACCTCTGGAAGATGGTTATGTGGCTTCTTGGCCAGAGGTGGCTAAAGCCTGGTCAGGGTCAAATATGAGTGGAGCGAGACGGGTCTTCTGTGCAGGTCCATGCCTGCACAGAAGCCATTATGATTTATTTAGGAAGTTGCTACGCTTTATTTGAACTATTCTGCAAGACTCTGAGCACCTTCACCTTTCATTAAGTCCTACTGGTGAACTGGAGGCCTTGTCGGATGCTGGCCTGGGCTACCTAGGAAAAGCAGTTGAATTGTGGTGGTGAGGCAAGAGAGAGATACCAGGCTGTCCTGAAAGAATCTTTTACTTTTCTATACATTTAAGCTATCTCATAACTTGACTGTTTTAGAATAGAATTACAATGGAATGAACTTGAGGTTTTAATCTCCATATTATAGTCTGTTTTAGATCAAAAAAATTAAAATTAATACAGATTGGACAGCCTTTTAAAAAAAGGCATATGGCTGGATATATTTATTTTCATTAAATAAACCAGTCTTCATTTAAAATATTTAACGTGACATTAAAAGGACAGTAATTAGATGTTGAAAAAACATTTTAAAAACAACACATAACTCATGTTACTCACTGTCATAAAATAACATTGTGCCAAGAGCCGTGCAAGATTAGAAGTAGATTAGACATTTGTGTGGCTAATGAAACAATCACTCATAAACTAGCTAAAAGGACTGCAGTATTATAAATCTCCATGCTTCAAGAAATAAAATTGAAGGTGAATTCAGGCTGGAGAGAAGCTTCTCATACTGGCAGATTATGTCATAAGTAATTAGAGCCATTTCTGTGCCTTCTCTGAACCATTTCTTCATTCTAGTAATTAGGTCCTGAGCCTAGAGAAGTATTTTTAACAGGACAGAAATGTGGCTAGGGAGGAGATTTTTCAAAGATATCTAGGCTGGCTTAATGCTGTAGTTGTACTGAGCAGGAGTTGTGCTGTCTTGATATTTTTGACCTTCATCTTTAAACACCAGAATACCTTATTGGCCCTTAGAAACTTCTGAAAACTTCCCCTGGTCTGTGCACGAGAGCCAGGATTACTTCTGAGCCAGATGACAGCTCTCCCTTTGTTTTTAAATATCCAGATGGTTTATTCTGCCTTTAGCAGGCCAGAGCAATTTGGGTCCAAAAGTACTGGGGCATTTGAAATCTAAACTTGAATTATACCGGTTGAGACATTTTAGTGAAAGACCAATATTTCCTTTTTTAAAAAAATAACATAAACTTATTTTCCATCTCTCCCCATTTCATTAAGTTCTGATCATGGTGTGCACAGTACTTCATTACATCTTTATGACATTCAGAATTTGCAATTGCAGCATAAATATCTTATTGCCAGTAAATGGATGGGGACTTACTGCTGATAAACACTGAAATTCATCTTGCTCTGGTGATATAGCAACCCATTCTGATGTTTTGCCTTGATGAAAATGGTTGGGAGAGTCTTATGTGTGCTATAATACAGGCCTTAAAGTATGGATCCTAAATCTTCATTCAAAGAAATCGATGTCAATTTATCATTTAATTTAATCTGTTCCTTTTCATAAATCAGTATTTAGATATATTCAAGGATATCTTTATTGGAATCAGGCCATTTTTTTTGTTCTCGAAGTATTTTTGATTTCTAGTTTTGTTAAAATATGGGTATCTCTAAGAAAAGCAAGCAAGTCTAGGATTCCTGTCTTATTGGTTCCCTGCTCCAGCTAAAAATCCTAGAGAATCTGGAAACTTGTATTTTTCCTCCATATCTCAGTAATTATCCACTTTGCTTAACTCATTGCAGCAAAAATTATAATCTTAAATGGTAGAATTGCTTGGAGAAGGATTGCAAATGGATAGAAAGCTTCTTTGGTCCAGTGTTGAAAGCAATAAGATATTAAAGGACAAAGAGGACATCTTTACTATACAGAGAGGGAGTGAATGAAAGAAAGAGAACTTTTTAGCAAACATAGCAAAAAGAACTCGAATAGTGACTTCTTTCATATCTTCAAATGTGTCACTCCTAATAGTCTGTTAACCTAAGCATGAGGAAGAAAATTTTGCAGCATTCTGTAGTCTGCAACTTGCTAAGAGAATCTCCTTTGTGTCTTTTTCATAAGGACAATTAGAGAGTCCTGTTTAAGTAGTGAATCAATATATTCCCTTTTCCATAATACTTCATTAAGACTCGGCTTTTGAGCCAGGTGTTACAGATTCTTCTCCTTCACAATAGTATTTTGAATGCACATAAACTTCTCATAATATTTTAAAACATGCCCTAGCAGTTTCACACCACTCAGAGTAAAGAAAAGAAACACATGCTACTACATCATTTAGAGATGAGTATAAGAGGAGAAATAAATGAATTTTTCCATATTATGCAATGCATCAGTGACAGTTGTGCACTCAGTAGCTAGAACACATACTGTCAGGTGGCACTGTGAGAACTTCAAACAAAAGAATTGGTTTGGCTTGTATTTTCTGTTAAAATTAACACTGAAATCTTCTTTGAAATAATGTTAAATATTCATGACTCTGATATTTTTTCCATATTTTATTCTTGTGAGAAACCATAAAAGTCTATAACCAGTCTTTATTTCTCCAGAGAAAAATTAGGTGAAAGGAAACATCCATTTCTTGTCTTTTTCCTGTCAAGATTTGGAATGATTATATCTACTATTAAAGCACCTGGGAAAGACCTAATCCTATTTAATTCTGATTAAGTGTGCATTAGATATAAAAGTGAACTGCATTGTGTATTGTCTGATACTTGAAGGTAGTGTAAGAGAACAATGAGAACAGCTTTATTTTGCAGAACTAAAAGAATTTCTGCAGCTTTCATGTTCCTGTGATTTAGCAGAGGGACGTGCAAGATCTGGCTGCTGCTTACCCACACATGTCCTGTGGCAGAGCAAATCAGGAGAGTGCAGATGGTTTTGGAAGCATTGCAAAAACAGATCCAAGCCAGGGAAATCACCTGATCCCTCCGTATAGCAAAGGAGAGAAAGAAGAAAAACCACAAACCACCTTTGCAGATCTCACTTTGATTATTTAAGTACTTCGACAGGTGCCTAAGCAGTCTAAATGTTTATGATGGATTGCATAGGTATGTTGTGCCTACCGGTGCAGTGCCTAGATTTGTTATACATAAATTGGAGTCAGAAGCATTCACCATTACAGAGTTATTTATAATTCTTTTTAGCATCAGCAAATGAAACCAAGCAGCAACAAGAAATATTCTCCAACAGGAGAAAAATGATCTGGTCATTATCAAGAAGCATAAACAATGCTCCAACTGCCAACTCTGGCTAATACCACCAGGCAGGAGGGCTGGCTTCTGTGAGCAGCCTGACCCTGTGTCCCAGGCCCCCTGAAGTCTCATCACTGGGACAGTCGCCTGAAGCATTCTAGTGCTAAATGCAGATTGTACAGCAAGACAGGGAAGGAAGCTGATGGAATTCAAGCTATTAAGATCTTTATAGTCTACAGCCAGAACTTTGACTATAACCTGGAGGTTTACTGGTAGCAGTATAGAGCTTAGTGCAGAGCAGAGATTGCGTAGTTCAGTAACACTCTAGGTTCCTCACAGAGCTATCAATAATTTATTAAAGGTAAACACAGTTATTGATTTGTCATTTTCTTACATAAACAATATATCTGTAACACCAGGCATACGAGATAAGGGCCTTTTCCTGAAAAGGCCTATAACCGCACGAATATCTACTCTTGGATTCATTTACCAAAGCAAAGCAAAGCAGTGTGGTGCTGCAGAGTGCAGCTGCTTCAAGCTATTGCTTAACTGTAATAAGTAGGATTTTGATGGAATTCACATTTTTTGCACACTCATTGCAAGAGATATTCTTGAAAGTGTCAGAATCATTGTGAGTCAGAAATAAAAGTGAGCTAAAGGCAGCAGTTTTGACCCATCAGGAATAGTTTCAGAGAGTTTTCACAAGATGATTCTACAAGCTGTCCCCCACCCGCATTGGGCAACACATAATCCACAGCCAGTCATAGCCACCTGTCCTGGAGAGCATCTCATGATCTTGTTAGTGTTTGGTGTAAAGAACTAAATGATGAAGGAGTACTATGAGTAACTGTGTCCAGGCAAAGATCAGAGAAATAACTGAGAGCTCTGTGAGTGAAACTCTGCATAAATCTAACAAAGGTATGTAGAGGGACATACAATGGGAGTCTCTATAAAAAGCTGAATGCACCAGTGGGTACGATACATTGCAATGTATGAAAACGGACTAGGCACTTGATAGCATGCTCAGAAATTTGTATTTTGCGATATTGCCAATGATTTCGGGTCCCTGAGTTAATTAATTATATACATGTTTCAAACAAATAGGAAATTATCCTTTAGAAATAATCTGTTGATGAGCTGATATATGGGGTGTCCTTTGGATAATCTGTGTCCCCACCAGGCAGTGCTTCTTCAGATTTTGTCCATTCCAAGTCTATTACTAAAGTTAATATTTGTTGTAATTAAGAATGACATTCTTGACTCCAGCATGTACATATCCATTAGAAAAAACAATTCAATAAGGCGTCGACTAGCTTACAAGTTAGTGATGCCAAATGAAGTCATTAGACTTGTCAGTCAGTCTGGCACCACTCTTCTGATTAGCAGCTTTCCTTTTTTGGGTAGGAATCACCCAACATCTCTGTGGCTTAAGGAGATTTAGTTGTACCCAGAAACTACTCCAACAATCTCTGGTTAAAAAATAACTCACCTTTGTTTAAGGACATCTAAGGAAAGAGCATTCTGACCTACTTCTGACAGGAAGCTAGTCACAGCTTCTTTCCTTCTGACCTTTTGGAATGAGCATGAACATTTGCCCGTGATGAAGATAATGGAAGAAAATATGTATGAGAGTGAGTCACTGAAATTTTTGTTCAGAAGGCAAGATCCAGGATCCCAAGAGATCTTTATTTATAGCCTAAGCAAACTCAATGGAGGGTTTCAGGAGGACAAGTGAAAGTGTAGAAGAAGCTAAAGTAATGAATAATGATAACTCAAACATGCTATTTCCATCTCAAATTAAATGAGCACATTATGGTAGTAAAACTGTGAAAGAGCTAAGACAGTTTTAATGCTGTGGAACCCTGCAAGACTTTTTGGAATATACATTGAAGATAAGGTTGCATTTCACTTGTTGCCTTTATCTCCATCAAAGCAGTGCAGTAGATGCCTAGAATAGAAACAGCTACAGGATAAATATTCAGGATAATACTATGGTCTGCATCTTATCTTTGTGTCTGTCTTAAGTCCTGCCACCAGAGTGTGGCATTACCATAAATGTATTGAAATATATTTAGAGACAAAACGTATTTACAATTGCAAGGATAAAATTGGACTGCTGCAATGTAACATATCTGTCACTCTCATTTTGACTGTGATCATAAAGTAACTGTAGCCAGAAAATAGGTCCTGGACTTCTCCAGAGATGATGGAAGAGAGAAAAGTTCCTGTCATGCATGTTATTGAATGAAAACAAAGACTCGCATGATTTTACATGAATGATTTGCCTGTGTATATATGTAACAGAAAGGCACTATCAAGTTAACGGCAGTAAAATGTATATGAAGAATATCACAAATGTCACAATACCATTCCTCAGCCTGTGCGCTGTGATTCTCTGATACACCCCACCTCTGGGGTCTGGTGTGGAGCAGCAGTATTGCTTCTAGGTCGGGTACTGGCCTGAGCATGAGGAGATGGTAATTGTAGTCCCAGCTCTTCTAATGGGCTGCCGAGTAACTTTAGACAAGTTATGCACTCTCCTAGTGCCTCAGTTTCTCTACCTTTCACAAGGAAATGACGATTCCTGTCTTTTAAATAAAATGCCTTCAGACATTTAGCTGAAAAGTGATATATCAAAAAGATACTATTCCTAGCTGGGAGAAAAATAGAATTCTGTGAACACCCAAGCTTTCCCCCTTCCCACATGCATATATATATATATATATATTTATATTCAGGCCCACTTTAGTTCAAGTGTGATTTTCTTCTGTTTATACCTACAATCATGATTCCTGTATCTCTGCTTCTGCTAGAGTGAATTTTTCACAGAGCCTCTGTAGCCTTTTGCGCATACTAACAGGGTGAGTGCCTGTTCGTCTGTTGTGTGACTCTGAAGCTATTACAGAGAGAAATAACATCAATGTTCAAAAACAAATGAGCAACTGAGAACTTTAGTGATGTACCTGTCTCTGTGACGTCCTTCATTCGTGGTAAAATGGAGCGGTTGGAAATACAACTTGGGTCTTTATGGTGGTGGACGGATCGGCTGCAGCGCGTGCTCTTTCCTGGCTGTAGCAGGAGTATTTTTGGAATGGATGAAGGGGTGATTCTCTTGCCTTGCTTTGCACGTCACTGTGATCTCAGTGCTGCCGAATATATGATGCGTCTCAAGCTGCAGGTCTCGCTTGCAGCAGCTGCATGATGAATGTAAACTGCTACTAGAAGAAATGAAGGTAACTCCCAAGTAGGGAATAATAGCTATTTTTTTCACTGTTTTTTGCGGGATTTTACCATAAGAGGTTTCCATACGTCTGAAACTTAAACTATGTCTCTGATAAGCAAACGTTTTAGAGATGCCGATCAGAATTTTCCAGTGAAACAGATTTTCATCACAAATTCTGTGAAATCTTTATAAATTCTTTAAAATCTTTATAAATTCTTTAAAATCTTTATAAATTCTTTAAAATGCTTTGCAAACAAACTTTCTCTAGGAACATGGAGATTTTGCTGAACTTTCACTTACTTTTATGTGGCAGGGTGCAAGTCCTGATCAGTATCAGAGAGATAAGGCCCATCATGAGATAGCTCTGTGACAGTTATTCATCTGAATTATGGGGAAGCCAGCATTCAAATTCCTGTCTCAAAGTGGGACCTCCGACTGCTTATCCATATGGCTCTCACATTTAATTTCTTTACCATGGTTGTCAGGAAATTTTCCTTCCACCAGTTTTCTCGGTTTTGCCTGCCTGCTCCTGGCTGGCACCATTCTTTGAATGCTTTTGGTTGGGTACCCGGCCAGTAGATGCACTCTCCAGCAACTTGCAGAAGGATTGGATAAATGTTGGAGTGGGAAGTAGGTAAGGGGTAGATCAGCACTTAGCTGTATCTGAAAAATAATGATTCCCTTTTAGACTGAAGAAATCATAGAGCTTGGTTAATAGACAGATGTCCCCAGGAACACAGGATGGTGTGTACTGGAAGGGAGCTGTTGGAGGCTTCCAGAGATGGTGGAGGCTGCTGATCAGCAATCATGGCAAGGGTTGGAGTGGAGGTCACTGCTAGCACACAGATAGCTTTGCCGGAAGGTTGCCAGGATTGTCCTGATGTGCCTGCTGTATTTTGAACAGGAGCTGCTGCCTACAAGTGAAGCAAAGCCATGGGCTCTGGAGGGCACTGAGGGCGAGCAATGGGGTGGAGGGGACTGTAATGGGTGAAGCCTACTGGGAGAGAGGCTTAGAAACTCCCACTGCAGGGTGGTCTCTGACAGAAATCCTTACTGGGGAAATTCAGATGGACAGTTAATGTGTTTTGCTGTTGCTTAAAGTCTAACAACTCTGCTTCTAATATCTCCATTGTGACACTGTCCGGTCCTGCAGTAGCAAAGGAAGCCCCAGAGGAAGCAACTGTGATCATGTGTTCAGCAAATTAAGAGCAGTGGGATATTTATCTAAAAAGTTCCTTACTAGAAATGAGAAAGTAAAAAGTAGAAAACCTCCATAATTTGCAGATCCATGTCTGATTTTACATTAAAAACCAGTAACATAAAAGATCATTAAATCTTGTACAATGGATCTGATTGATTTTGAGATTTTTGTTAAGTGGTAATAAGGAACCTCATTAAATTTTCATGACTTAAGACATATTCCAGTTTTCTGAAGCTTTGCATCTCACAAGTTCTTATTCACCATTATTAGTCAAGAGTCTGAAAATATTTTGCAAACTTTAATATCTTCAGAAAACATACACCTTTAATAAATAACTTTGAGAGTGGCTTGTTTTTTTGTTTTTTTTTAATTCAGGTAAGTGAAAAAAGCCAAATTATACACATTCTGAATACATAGGACTGCATTAGCCTGAAGTGATTAGAGATTTAGAAATGAAATAATGTACGGGGACAGATAGGAGCAGAGGCTTGTAGGATACCATTATGGACTTGTTTTGATTGGCTTGTAATTTATTCTATCTAGGTGAAATTAAAAGTAACAATACTTTGGTAAAGTTCTCCTTGTTGGCATTTATTCACAATTGGACTGATTAAACTGCTAAGATGAGTGCTGGACATCTCAGTCCAGTTACAATTTACTGCTCTTCCCTGTTTGGTGAGTGAAAGTTTAGCTGAAAGGCTGCAGCTGTTTGCTTCTTGGCTGCCCATGTGGACGTGGAGATGCAGAGCTGTGACAGTGATGATTTAGAGCAGTCTGACCCAAAATGATCCTCTGAAAATGACAAGATGTGGCTTCAGTTCCTGGCATTCTCACACATAGCAGTACAATTCCATAGTGTTAATTTTGCTTTGAGATGTGGAGTTGTATTTAGAGAATTTATGCCAGAGCCTCTGTATTACTTAATCTTGGGGTTACGGACATTGATCATAAAATTTGTCTTTCTTAGGACTTTCCTAACTGCATAATCTAACCCCAGTTTTCCAGGTAAAATGTTGGCCCTATAAGTAAATAAAAATTTAATGAAATGAATGTTTTAATTTATTGAACAAGAAGAACTAAAGGGGTCAGAAACAAAATGTTTCATTGCAGAACTTGTTTTTATCAGCTATTGCATTTTTGCTGTGATGCTGTCATTACACTCATTTCAGTGTTTTTTTTTCTTTTATATGTAGCCAGCCTCATTTCAGAAGACACAAAGCTTTCTTATGCATCTTTGATCTTTTGTATGATCTTTTAGCTGAAAACACTTTCATAGGTAAATGGACCTGATTAGTGTACTTTCATCGTTTTCTGTAGTAAATGGATTTTGCCTATTTATTGAAAATAATGGTTTTAGTCCTGTCTATATGAAATTAGTTAACTAATCTTCACTAACTCTATCTTCAACTAAATAATTGGCCTGCATTTGTCATTGTTCTACTTATAAATGTTATTTCTCAATACCCAGAAATACTTTAGTGTAACTGTTACATGTAAAATGCATTTTAAGGAGAAAGGTGTGATTGTTACTTGTTAACTGCTTTTCTTGTTGCCTTATCTAGAAAAAACAAGTTTAATGAGTAGAATGAGGGTGAGATCCACAAAATTAATAATCATAAGTGACAGAGTCTTTTAACAACTCACAGGAAATAATAAAGCTATTTTCTTATGACTATCATTCATCTCACACCAAGGTCTACTTTATTCCTATACTCTTTTTTGCCAGCTATGTAAATGCAATTGGCTAGCTGGAATATTATTAAATATAAATATATAAAAATTATTTTATATAGCAGGTTCAGGCCCCAGCAATATTTTTTTAAAAAAACCTGCATTAGACAAATTAAAGAACACAATGGTATTATTTTTATTAGATGCAAACCTCACATTCTGACTAGAACCATCTTCTCTACAGCTTCCTAAATAGGAAACATCCTTAATCAGAGAATGATTTTGGAATCTGGGTTGTTCGTCTTTCTGTACCTATCAATAAGCAGATGCAGTGTTTTATTTGCATGTGATGATTTCAGTATTGCTTCTAAATACCACATAGATATGTTACAAGCAAAAAAGGATCCATATGAATAAAACACCAGTGCTCCTCAGTGCTCCTGTTCTTACAGATATCAAGGAAATTAGGGGATTACTCTATTTGAAAGTAGATATGATAAGTGTAAAGAATTGCAAGCAACATTCAGATGTAACATTACACTACACCATATATATGGTAGCTTCTTTTTTGTATCGCAAAATGCTTTCAGTTTAATTTTGCATTGCAGCAGTTAATGAACTCTGAAAGTCTATTCCCTATTCTGTCACTCTGTCCCATCATCCCTGCTAAGTTTTTGTTACTGAGTTTATCCTTTCATCCTCTAACAGACATGCATATATATTTCCTGACTCCTAGACCTGGGTGAATATATGCAAAGCATTATTAATGTTCTTAGATGGGGAGCAATGTTAGCATTTCATGTCATAATATTTATTTTTGTTAAGCATTATGCCAGCTGTCCCATGTTTTATAGAGGTTTAGGCAATGATAACACGCTGTGTCATCTGTAGACGTGCTGTTGACCTACTTGGTTTGACAGAAACAGAAATTATACTAAACTGGATCTCTCCAAAATGGTCTGCCTCATTTCTGTTCATCCAAAGGATATGATCCAGGCTGCTTTTTGCTTGTTTTGTTTATGAGCCGTCCCACATTTCAGAGGCTTTTGCTAAGTATGCTACTTAGCAAAGTAGCTAGGGATTTCAGCTGATTGACCCATAGAGCTGCTGAGAAAGGCCAGCCAAAAATGAGAAGCATTTTCAGGAGCTTTGCCAATGCTGCTAGGAGAGGTGCCCTGCAAAGGCATTCGGATTCTGATTCACAGGCTGGTAAGATATAAATGTAGCCCTTCTGATGCCGAACATCTGGAAGGAGGAGAGCTTGGCATCTGCATAGGTCAGTGCCCTGAAGGACATGATCTTCTGAAAATTTCACCTATGTCTCATCCTCAGTAGTACCCATTCCTGCCTGTGTATGTCTAGGCCAGATCGGGGTGTGCCAAACTCCGCAGCTACTGAGGGAAAAATATGAGTCCTTGGGCCTCTCAGTCTGAGTCTGAGATCACACTGGTGTCGTGGCAGCCAACAAAATCAGATGCACTTTGAATGAAATCATCAAAGAGGCTCAACATATCCTAGAGCTGGGAGAGCTAGAAGTACTGGTATTAGAGTATGGAGTCGTGAGTCCATGACAGCTTTCTGAGCTCATGAGGAAAGGCTGGCAGAAACTGAGGTTATTTAAGAACTGGTGCCAGAAAAAAACCCAACTGTCATTTCAACCCTCTGTTCTTGTAACTTATAAACTGTCTGTTGCTTCCTTTCCTAAAGCTTCAAACACAATTTAATGAAATTAGTTCAAGTTTATTACCCCCATGAGGTTGAATGTCTCCAGACATTGTTTCATTCGTGTGTTTTACCCGTTCTGTGCTGTAATGACTACTGTTTTCTTTCCTATTACTTCAGTCAAGTTGTGGCTACATCAAGCTGGTTTAACACAGCAGTGATTTACGTTTGATGAGGAGACTGCTGGTGCAACTCACGGCTTGAGCACAGCTATTTCTGCAGACTTCTGTTTCTGATTCATCATTCTTCTCCACTTTTTATTCAGACATTTATGGATTGAATAATGAGTATGATGGCTTTTACTTAGATGAGTTTTCAGCAGACTTACGGCAGATATTTTGACAGAGGTATGGATGTTCTGGGTTATATCTAATAGCAATTTAATGAACATTTTATTAAAATAAACTTAGTTAATGTTTTGTGGTTGCATGGAGCAGTAACTATCTAGAAATTTGCGGTCGGGATAGCTTAAAGTTCATTGCAAATTTCCTCTTCCTAGAATAGGACCTTCTTTCTCAGCACAAGGTCAGAAGGATACAAATGCAGTTAAATTCTTATTTTACAAGTGAGAATATAGTGCAGAATTTTAGCCAATTGTGAGGAATAACATTTGATATCTACTGTTGATCAGCTAAGAATGATAAATGAAATTTCAGCACACAGAAAGCTTGTGCTGATGCCAAGACAGTATCTGGGAAAAGTGAAAAAGATTCCAAGATTTTGGGACGTTCAGAAAATGACACAAATAAGAGTCAGTGTTACAGGCAGACAGTATATTGTTGATGCAGGACTACAGTTTGGGAGAGAGGGTATATTTTTCTCTCTCTAAACAGAGGTGCTGGGGTCATACTCAGACTCTGTCCAGTGTCTGAGCTGGACTGGATCTCCCAAAGCAGCTGAGCCAAGTGACATCTATGCTGCTGGCTGCCCTTCATCTTGAGGACTCTCAAGAGCAGGCCTGCGATGGGAGCATGGGGAAGAATAACCCATGGAAACTCCTTTGGTGTCCTACAAGTTTTTCAGTGCTGATTTCTTTGCTGAGGGCCCAAGGTGCTGCCTCTAGCACGTAACTAGACCTGTATCTGTCAGTGGAGTGTTGTGTCTGTTCATATTCATCCCCAGGTACCTTCAGGATAGCTTGGGTGACTGATCCTCGCTGTACAGTTACTTACCAGTGCTCTTCAGCCATCTTCCCAAGGCAGTGCTACAGCATGCTCTCAGTATCTAAGTGTCTGACAGTCTTGATTATAGAAGTATTCTTGCAAACTGATTTATTTTTAAAAGGTTTTCTAACGTCTTTGTTTGCAGGTGAGGCTTGACAATCATCAGGATGAAAAGCCCTTACACCTTCCCACCTTCTGGCAATTCTGGTTTGGCTGTGTTTCTAGCAATAAAAACCCCATAGATTCCATTCTCTCACTTAAGATTTTGAGGCCAATATTGGCAGGCTGATAACTACAGACACTGAAACTAGACACAGTCTTGGGTCCCCCTCCCCTGAGGTCAGCAGCAGTACAAATTGCAGTGAGGCGTATAAGGACAGAGAAAGCCCAGACCCAAATTAGACAATCTTACTGGCAGCGTACACCCACTGTATTCCCAGCCTCCCAATTTTGCCACTTTGGCACAACACCTGAAGTAGGGGTTCCCAGGAAGAACGAATTAATGAGGGTGAGGTGGGAATTATTTTTCTCTTTAATGTATCTGCATCACATATGCAATTCCAGCAGTCATAGTAGGAGTTATCAGTCTATCATAATCATGTGGCAGCAATTACATTTACTTTCAGTGTATACCCTTGTCTCCTTCAAGTTTCACAATGGATAAAAAAGATAGAAAAAGTTAGCTCTGGCTTCAATACATGTGGCATTTGTAACCTTTAGAAGTTTGATTTTGTAATTGAAATTAATTTAATTTAAATATGATTTTCAGTATATATATGATAAGGTGAGGAAAAGTAGACTACTAATTATCATGAAGGACTTGGAGTCAGGTCTGGAATCAAACCTACAGCCTAAACTATGAAGCTGTTTACAGCTCTGAGGAAAGCCATCACATTTCTCTGTACTTCAGTTTAGCAGATGTTGAGCTCTTTGTAGTGGTATAATAGCACCTGTGTCAAAGGATGTGAAGTGAAGCTCTCAGAGTGTGAGAACATCCTCATGTTTTGTGCTGACACTGCTGGCAACCAAAATGAGGGGCTGAGAGTGACAGCAAGAAATGGGACTCTCTTCTACATGTAACAAGAAACTGAATGGAGGGCTGAAAGCAGGCACTCACGCACTCACTGTTGTTCCCACATGCAGTTTTCACATCTTCAAAACGCATAAGAGCAGCATGGGTGGGAGGTTAGCCAATGTTTGTAAATGGAAAATAATGAAAATAGGAAGTAAGAAAGTGATAGTAAACACTGAAAGGAAAAAACAGAGATTTGAAAGGCTACAAACCCTCCTGTCTCACACCACAGCCCAACAATCAGGGATTAGGAAAGATTTTCCTCAAATTCACTCCACCTGAGGAATCAATTAACAGTCTGGCACCTGAGGTGGTGTTAGCTGTTGTCTAGCTGAATCTGGGGCCGAGTGAATGTGTGCTCTTGTGGGGTAAGTCTTGTCTCCTTTTGATATTCTCATTTGAGAGCATTGCATGTATTTAAAGTTTTTTACATGTCACGGATGTAGGTCTTACTTAGATGCAGGTGTTGTGTTTGTAAAGACTTCCCTGGGATAATGGATGCTGGAGGTGATGATGAGGGACTACTGTAATGTTTACTGCAGGCAGCAGAGAGACTTACTTGCTTTGGTGGACTTGAGCTCATGTGGATCGGATAAGTTTGCTTTAGGAAGCTTGCTAGTTTTCAAAAGCTATCAAGGAATACAGCCAGGGTGTTGTTTTTTTTTTGGGGAGGGGTGGGGTGTGACTCATTTATTGCTACTCTGCTAGAACCTTTTATGTAGTGTCTGCTTTTCCTCTGTGTGTTTGCCATAAATCTCAAAAACTATGTCTAAACTGACAAAATCCCAGCAGTGCCTAGATTTTTAGAAGAAATCTAAGTGGAACAAAGTAAAACTCCTAAGTCTGTTCCTGCTTGTGGCTAAGAGTTACTGGATGTTTCTTCTTTATCCAGCAGAGCTATCTCCCTTCAGGCTGGCTTTATTTGAATGAATGAATGAAATCCTTAGAGATTAAAATACTATAAAAAATCTATATAAAATCGGGAGGCTATGTGGGAGAAAGGATACAAATAGAGGTGGATTAATAGTACAAGTAAATAGCTCCAGGCAACACATGTCAGTCATTTCCTTTGGGATCTGCTCGACCCTTGTTGAATAGAAAGAGAAGCTGGCTTTGGCCTGTAAGCCCACAGATATCTCATGACCTTTGTGGAAGTTCATTGCCTAAATGTTATTTCTTGGACCCTGTGGCATCAAGGGACCTACAGAAGCTTTGCTGATGATGTGTTTCTATGGACTGCTGCTTCCAAACCTTCACCCTTTGGCAGAGAGAGGGATAACTGATTATGATAAGGAACATAATTTCATTTTATTTTTCGTGTCATTGTACTTTTAACAGAGCTGAACAGGAATATCATCTATTAGCTTGGTAAAGCAATCGGATTCAATGCAAATGTCGCTAAGAGAGAAACTTTGCCATTTTACCACAGGAAAAGTATGTAGTGTCTAACAAATAAGCAAAAGAGTAAAATGCTTGTTTTTAAAACCTAGCTGTCTTTGAAACACTTCTGGTCATTACAAGGAAATAATGAGTAATCTTAGCCTTTTCTTTACCCAAACTTGAATAAGATACCAGAGGCTTAGCTGCTAGAAATAATTCTAGGAACATAAGGAGGTCACCTGAAGAATCAAAAACTTTTTTTAAACCATCATTTCACTAGGTGTTTCCCTACTGCTATGTCTGCCACTACAGTTAACCTAAGGTATGGGTTATGCATTTGTTCTTCCGACAGCTGTAAATAGCCAGAGCGTCTTTGCTTTGTTTTAGTGATCAGTGCATACTTCTGTTGGAGCACGTCTCTAAAGTGAGGTATAATCATTGAAATGGTTTCAACTTGCGTCTGTGGAAACATATTTATTTTTATATCCCCTGACCTGTGGGAAAATATTATTTTGAATATCAGGATGAGGTCATGGGACTGGATGGGGGAAAACATCACAGAAAGAATTAGTTTGGTTTTCAAACTAATCAAGATATATTATTCAATATTCTGAGTCAGATGTATTGTGACTATGCTAGGTTTTCTAAATAAGCTACTTGGAGAAATACAAAATCTAGTGAAAAGATTTATTGGTGAAGTACCATGTGAACATTTGTTTGCTTTTGTGTTCGTAGACACTAATTTATCTTCTCCAAATAATGAAACAATTTAAGCCAATGGGAACAGTGAAAGTTAATAGGCTCAAAACATGGGAGTGTATTATCATATATTACTAGCAAGACTACTTTTTTTTTTATGTCATTGTTACATCAGCTTCAGGGTTCTTAATCTATGGCGTGAGTATATTATCCCTCAGATATGTCTTGTTTCAAGCAAGGATGCTTCTGCACCTACAGGAGCCACTGAGTTTAACTGAAGATCTTTACCATAAGCTAATAGTATTACACATAATTTTTCAAAAGGGAAGAATATAAGGTAATGAACAGCATACCTAATAGAATCTCTCTTCTCCCAGGAGAGAAGAGATCCTAAAGAAATGTTTGTAATAGCACTAAGAATCATTTGGTTCCTGTAGCTAAACTGTTTTCAATATCAGACTATTGGAAATCCATCTTTAAGGATGCTGAAACAGTTTTTTTTTTAATAGTTTAGAATTAAGGATGGCACTGTCATCTACCACTGAAACTATTAAACATATTTTACTGACTTTAAAGCAAAAACAGTGGAGTTGCAACATATGCCAGTCACAGTAAAAGCATTTCTGAAGTCTGCTGTGTGCATTTAGCTGTCAAAAAAATCAGTTATTCTTCACACGCTAACATTTAGTAGAGACTACACTACAAAGTGGTCAGAATCCAGTTTCAGTAAGGGAGTAGGAGAGCAAATCTTTTTTCCAAAACAATAAGATGGCAGCTGAGCTTCCAAAGGACTTGGATTAGCATCCAGAAACCAAGAAAATTTTTCGCCGTGTTTTGTTGTTTGAACTGCTATTCCAGGGAAAGGTAACCGACAGCTACCTATAGTGTTTGAATGCCTTTTCATTGGCTGCAGCGTGATGGTGGTTACTGTGAAGAGGGGATGTACTTTCAGATGTGTAATTTCAGGCTTATGTCAGGCTGATTAGCTGGTGAATAACTGTAAACATGGATATGTAAACTCAGTAAGTGTAACAGTCTTGCCTGGAAAAGTGGTAGGGATTTTTGGTTTCAAAAGGAGCAATTTCTGCCTCCTTCAATGTAAAATTTCATGTATAATCTATCTGGCACAATGGCTGCTTTTCCTTCCTCATTTTTTCTCAAATTATAGCATTGCTAAGAAGAGAGAGTCAGTCTTGGGAATATATTCAAACCTAGCTGAAGTAAGAAAGTTTAAAAGACAGTTAGACCTCTTGAAGAAATAAAATAAAATAAAAAAAGCATAATTTGGTCAGCACTGGACCTTTTTTAGAGGCCTTTGTGGACATGAACTCTACTGAAATGAAGAAGAATCCTTCTGGACAGGGTGGGCCTTCGCAGTTTTTTTTCCAGGCTCTCAGGAGCCATTGGTCAGCTGGTTAGTGTGACAACAGGAATAATGGTTGTGTGGGTCACAAAATCATTCCCAGGACAGCTATATAATCCCCTTACTTGGGCTTCTCCTTGGGAGGAGTCTGTGAACAAGTTAGTTATGCCTGGTTCCTCCAAGACAGGAGAGCTCTGCTTTGCTTCCACCTTGCTCCAAGCCTCACTTGGATGCTGGAAAGAAGGACAGCATTGATTATTTTTTTTTTGGAGGAAAGTAAAGGTGCTGATGTGCATTGTTTCCCATAAAACATTTCTTGTCTTAATGAGGACTTCAGACAAATTTGCATGAGTTAATTTCAAAATTTGTATTACTTATTTCTTATTCGTCAAGCAAGAGCAATAAAAATCTTCAAAATAGATCTGTGGTAATTTCTGTATGTCTATCTGTGCTAATGCCTATTTTTGTCTTTTCTCTTTGATTGGTGTGTTTGCTAGCTCCTGAACTATCCATAGCACAGGCCAGATCTTCTAGTGTATTGGTATAGGAGCTAAACACAGATCCTAAGCTTTGTTGTGCAGCTTGTTTAATTGAGAGTTGCATTATTTATTATAATTTTCTTTTATTCATGGCTGAGAGAGATTGGGGGAAGTGTTTATTCTCCTCTGAACATGAATGCTCTTTCAATATTATTTTAACAATAGAGAGTGAATCAGTATTTCCATCAGTAATCACAAGAATAACATTAAAGTGATTTTGTTGCTCATAAAGATACATTTTATTCTTTCGTGACCCTGCAGCGTAATGAATTTTGCATTTTTGTGTTTACATTACAGGTAGTTAACATCAATGTGGCAAGTCTTAGAAAACATTTAATTCCTGTTTTTATATGAATTTTACTATTTTTAGCCTATGTAGCTATGGGATGACTTTGCTTGAAAAATGAGAGACTAACTTTGTTGTAACCAGGAAAATGAAATATTCTTCTATATAAGTACTATACTTCTATATAAGTACTATCAAGGGACCCGTCTTGATGCAGTCCTGAGTAATGTGCTCTAGGCAATCCTGCTTAACAGGGAAGTTGGACTAGATGATCTTTAGAGGTCCCTTCCAACTCTGTCAAATCCATGAATCCGTATATATATACTTCTTTCTTCTCAGGGGTTCATGCCAGAGCACTGAATTTTCTCATAGCTAGGATTACCTACTCAGTTGGAAACACAAACAAGGATGTACTCATGTTTTATAAAAGTAGGGATCTAAAATTCCTTTTCATACATAGGGGACTCAATCTTCCATTGATCAGATTCAATTAGAAAATGCAACTGTTTCCTGGAAGGACATTCAGGAGAGAAAAAGGTGTCTGATGTGGAGAACATGAGATCTCTCTCGGTGGACTGAGGTCATTCACTAAGAGCCAGCAAATTTTAGCTTGCTTTCTCAGCAAAGCAGAGAATTCTAACTGTGGTTGCTCTCATGCCTGGGACCTGCCCTTGGATTTCCTCCCATCAGAATTGCCTGCCCTTCCCTCCCTTTAGCATGGAAAGGCTCTCAGTCCACTGCTGCAGCCTGAGTTTTTGTGCTCTACGAGAAAATTTATTTACTGAACCAGAGGGAGACTGGCAAAGATAGCCTGTTGCTGCAGTGTTTACTGGAAGAATGAAAAGAGATTTTTGCTGCAGTAAATCTGATGAGATGTTGATAAGGAAGAGTATTAGTCTTACATTTGAAAAAAGGAGTAGTACACTGAGAAATCGCTTTGCTTTTGGCATTAACCCTGCTGCTGTGTTGTTATTTTTGCAGCCAATGGTAAGACCATGGAGTTTTACCAGGCCTGTTAATACAGTGGTCTCTGTTGTAAAGGAAACACTTGAACAATATACACTTCACAGAAAAATTACACAATGATCATCTTAGAAAAACTTTGTTGGATAAAGAACTTTATTCAAGCATTTTTGTTAAAGAAAAAAAAAATCTTACCATAAAAATTAGCTTAAATTTCAAATAAGGAAAGAGATGTCACCAATGTTCCACTTTCTGGAGGAGCCATCCCTATTATTTTATTTCAGAGTATTTTTACATCCAGCAACAGGAATTTAATTACTATCTCCTTTTCTAGTTCATTTTAATAACTTTAATTATAATTTTTTTCAATGGTCAATGCTTTGGATGCTTTATATAATTATAAGGAATTGCTATGTGGTTTTGCATTAATGAATATTCACTGGTTATAGGAATTTCAATATCTTTTATTATTAAAACATTCCAACCAGAATAAAATTCAATGATAGCTTAAAGAGAGAGTGCAGGGCCATAATTTTTTGCATGATCGAATAAATGAGAAGATTATATTGTTTTTCAGCTTCATATCTGTTTCAGGGAGAAGATGGACAGATCAGTGGTTTGTTTTGCTCAGTGAAATGGAAAACATGGAAACAGTAAAGCAGATACTAATTAGAAATGGGCTGAGACACAAGAATGAGACTTGAATTGTAAACAGACTAAATTTTAGGGAAATGAATAGTTTTTATTCATCTCCTGCATTCAGATAAAGAGGGGGAGGAAAAAGGACAGTGAGGAAATCAAGTTTGAGTATGGATCAGCGGTACTGACCCCCTGTGTTTATATCTGAAAAGAAACAATAATTGATGTCTCTCCAGTTGCATAAATGCTCTGTATCACTATACTGTGTGAATCAGGGTAGTGTAACACAGCTATAAGTACTTACGTGTACATAAGTACACTTCAGATAATTCTCGAGGTACCCTCATTGTGACTTTTATTTTGGTGCTATGCAGTGACCTAAAACTATATTTTAAAAGAACTCTGAAATGACAAAGTAAGCCTCTATTGAAGTCTTTGGGAGGTGCTGGGGTTTCTTTAGTTTTGTGTTTGGGGGGGGGTTTGTTTGTTTGTTTGTTTTTTTAAATGTATGGGAGGTCAGGAACGATAAATTGGTTAGATTTGCTTATCTTAATCACTAGCCTCAGTTATATCTCATGGGTATTACATACTGCGTGGGCGAAGTTTTGTTTAAAATCCATAATAAGTAAAAAGTGCCTAAATTCCTCAAACTGGAAAGAGAAGAACTAATAACGCTGGGAAGAGTAATGAAAACTGAGGTTCTTCAAGATTCCTTTTTAGCATCTGGCCTTGGGAGAGTTGAAAATGGTGTTCTTCAAACCAACTTACACAACTCAGAGTTTGCTAAGCAGCACTGAAGTTTTCTTTTTGGAAATCAACAGCTGGGGTTCAACCCCTTCTCTCCCAAAGCACATCATCTTTTTAGTGGTGGTTCCATGAAAAAGTAACTGTTCTAATTAGTATAAATTGTGAATACAAAAATACCTGTTTAAGTTACAAATGTGAGTTTACCTGGTTATTGCATTTTGTAAAAATGGAAGGTCTGCACTGTGAGAAAATGCTTATAAATGTTTCCCTGTCTAAATGTTGAAGATTTTCTGATAACAGTAAATGTATGCTCTGTGTGTGTTACAGTTTCATCAGCGGTTGTTTTTCAAATGGTCAGAAGTTTGGCTAACTGACTCAGATCCTACAGATCACTTGTTGGCATTGCGATCATCTTGTGCTAAAGTTTATGGCTCCCTGGCTCCCTCATGTTATTCAGTAACTGCTTTTTCCAAGTTGTAGCGGAATACCAACAAAACGAAATATGTCAGAAACAAACTTTGGCATGGGCTGTGAAAGGGTGTGAGAACAAAGTTATGTTTTCATGAGAACAAGTGTTCTGTTATGAAATGAAGATAAATAATGAGAACAAACATTGCATTAAAAAAAAAAAAGGATTTAATGAGCTGGAGCTGTGGTCAGTCCCAGGGAAAGCTTCTCCTAACCCACCAGTTTTTTGTATTCTATTCATTGCTAGTAAATGACTACTTGGAAGCATTACCCAAATTTATATCTGACTTCTTGCAAGCATGTACCAAATTGACATTTGTTAGATCACATACTGCGTTTGCTTAAAATAGATTTCAGGTTTGTGTGGAAATTTACAGCTAATTTCCAGCCAGAATGGTGGTTCTGTTTTATAAAGCAATATGATTATAATTACAGATACGTATTTATAAAGTCATGATCCACATTCTTTCTGATGAGCAAGGAGGTTAACATTCCATTAATGGAAACTCAATTATATCAACTTTTCCCATTCCATTCTCAAGTGTATACCAGTTTGCTCGTGTGAGTTTTCAGGGAGGAAACCACCATTCCTGGTTGGACCCTGCTTTCTGGGACAGGGAGTACTGGACTTTCATGAGGACGGCTCATTTTGTAATGCTTCTGGGTCCATGCTAACCTAGAAGGATCCACAATTCAGGATGAATTATTGCAATGAACTGCTGAACGTTGTTGCAATTTGCTTGTTGTTGTTAGCAGCAAACACTATTCTTATGCTCTAGTTTAAAACAAAACCAGAGAAAATTAGGGTCTAGTTCTGGTATTTCAGCAACGGAGATGGGATTAGCCTCAAACGAGTCAGCTCTAGACTCTTCTTCCCCCAAGGAGTTGTTTGGGATGCAGCATAAAAAGTGGTCTCTTGTCCCTTTTGTTTGTTTGATCTCTTCAGAGTGACAGGAGGAGAGCCCTTTATAGCCGTTCTCAAACAGCAGCTGTTTAGCTCTGTTTCTTTGAAAAACATCTTGTGTTTCATAGAATGATAGTTTTAATGGGCAGATGGACAATTAGATCATTGAGTCCAACCTCCAGCCTAACACTGGCCATAGAAACTCATCCGGTTTCAGATCATCAGTCCCCTAAACAATAAAATGCTTGTTTTACAACTTGGAGAAGGAAACAAAACATCCTTTGCTTTAGTGAAAGCATCTGTGTGACTGGTTTATTTGTAAGATGGGTTTGTGAAGTGTATTGACACCGTCAGCTCCTAGACACCAGCCGCCTTCTAGCTTATGATATTATGGAGAATCATAAGTTTGGCATAAATCATCCTGGTCCACTGAAAACCCACCTCTTTGGGCAGGAAGCTTTCTTTTATCTCAGCTGGTGAGAGTATGTTTGGCTGTTACGTGAAAACCTGTCGATACAATGTTCAGGCTTGAGTTCCTCAGCTGGAACTGCAGCAAGTGAGGTACAAGCAGAGCTCTAACAAGCAGAGAGCACTGACTTCCCCAGCTCGGGCACCGACACACGGAAGCTGCGGGGCAGGCTGGCAGTCTGTGTGCTTTTAGCATCCAGCTCTCTCTGCGGGAGAATATTAACAGTTGTTCACAAGTTGAAGCAACAGAAAGCATGTACACAAAGCCTGGAAATTTAACACTGGAAGAAAAATTTGAAGCCGTTAAGGAAGAAAATATGCTTTCAGCCAACCTGAAATCCTTTATTGAGCTAACACTATCTGCTACAAATTAGAGCCCTAACACAGGGAGAGCGACTGGTGTAATTGCATAGCACTAGTCACTGAAAGATTATCTCAGCATTGAAGCAAGCTGATAATTTTATTTTTCAGATAAATATAAATATTTCTGCCAAAGTAAGACTTTTGCTCATCATTCATGAATTTACAGTATCTTAGCAAAGGGACGGAATGTACTGCAGTGGCTAACAAGCAAATAGTTTCATAAATAACCCTCTTGACACGTGTAAGATGTTAACATTTTTTGAGGTTTAGGCAGGGTTTGGGGCAGTAAAAAATTTATTTTCTTGTTTCACTTTTAAGGCAACCGGGTCTTTTATTTTACCTCTCACCAATGGGTCGAATATTTTTGTTGGCTTCTCTGGTCTTTCCCCCTTCCAAGCAAGCATTCCATAATGACTGACATTTGGCTATAGGTGAGAGTTTCCAAAAACATGTATTATTTAATTTCAGTAAGACAGATATTATTTGATTGATAACATAATGTGATTACGATAGAAGGAATATACCATGAGTTGTAATTAAGATTACAGTTGTTCAGTATCTTTGTGCCATAATTCTCTCTATATAATATATGCATAGAAATCTACAATGGATGAAGATAGTTTTTTTAACAGAAGAAAATAAGTCAGTCCCTGCACTAAAAATCTTACAATCAAAGAGGCATGGAGACAAACCAAATATTTGTAGTAGAAGACCTGGAGTGAACTGTCAAAAAATGCCTGTAGCAAAAGACTAATAAAACAAGGTGTATGGGACTGAAGCAGCATCCTCAGACAAACGAGAAACTGAAGGTTATTTAAAAGAAAAAAAAAAAAAAAAAAGACAAGAGGAAAGATCTGAAAGGACAGGAACTATTTACGTTTGGATGCTTATCTGACCTGCAGGCAGGAAGGTAGGGTAGAAGCTAGAAGTGCTGTAAGTACTCTCTGAATTATCTTGAAGAGATGCAGTTTGGGTACCTTCCAGTGACAGCGTGTTGCCCAGGCTGCTCTCTGGGTGAGAGGAGGCAGCGTGTGGTAGGACTTGCTGCTCCCAGGAGAAAAGCCTGCATCCGTGGGAAGGAGGGGTGAATAGTGTGCAGTTTAAGTTTTAATGTGTTGCTGGTGGTGAACCTGAGAGAAAATTACTGACTTCTGTTTGAAAAAATTAGCTTTCAGGAGAAAATTATTTGCTTTTCAGGCAGTTTTCCAGTAGTAATTAAAGCCACATTTTTTCATATAGTGTAGATGCTTTTGGAGAAGAATTCTTTGGTTTATGAATATCCAAGAATATAATTTCCCTCAAGAACCAATTTTTAAATTGTTTCTGCTAAAGCTTCAACAGACTTTCAAAGGCTTACTTCTGTCTTTTTTATTTAAAGATCAGATGAGGCTTAGCGCCCATTATAATCCTTGGTTATTACACAGAAGTGCCTATCAATGATCTCTGCCTTTTTCTTCAGGCCAGTGACTATTTCTTTCATTGAAGAAATGTATAGTAAATGCAGTTCAATGAAGCAGTAATGATACATCCGGCAATACCAGGGGAAATCCCACATATTTGATAGTTTAAAAAGAAATATCTGAACATCTGTTGCACATCCAGTGCCCACAAGGTACAGAAATTACAGGGAGGGAGTTGGCTTTAAATGGTACCTTTGTACCCACAATGGATACACTTAGCGATATGGTCTCCCCTGCCAGATTTCCCTTTCTCCACCAGACGGCTGATGATATTATTCTGCTTGTGTTGTTCTGCACTTCTGACTTCACTATCCCTTGCGACTGTCTCCAGTGACACTTAACAACTCTTTTTTTCAAGTCTTTGCTTGGGTTTTTTGATTGTTTGGGGGGGAGGAGGGGGTTATTTGAATATTTTTTTTGGCATGTGTTGTTTTTACTTCTCGGCTAGGTTTATCTATTGTTTACTCTTCTTGGCTTTTAAGATGCTGTTGTTTTCTCCTCAGCTATTTTTAGAATATCTGTTGTAGTCTGATTCAAACGAAATAATCCGTGAGTCTGTATCTGGGGCTTTCTCAACTCCTTTTAATGACAGAATAGTGCATATCAACAATTTTTGAATGACCACGTGATCATCCCAGGAGAACTGGAATAGAACAAAATGTCTTATTGAAATGAATTTTTTGGAATTTAATCACCAGCTGCATACAGTAGATCAGTGCAAGTGCATGTTCTTTTAAGCTACAAAAGTTAATTACACTAATAAGAGTGGCTCTGCTTCCAACTGCAGGAATCGGTTCAGCTGACAGTGGCTGTTTGGCCTGTTGTGCTGCTGTTTTTACCAGAGGGAATGTTCATCAGAAGTCAAAGTGTAGTTCAGGGACCATGAACTAAACAACAAAAATAAGAAACGGGAAATGAAATTACGAGTTCAGAAATATATTACCACAATCCAGGAACCAAAGAAACAAAACAATTAAAAAAAAGGAAAAAAAAAAAAGGAAAAAAAGTGTGTGCCTATGTACGCGTTGTCTAGTGGTAGCCAGTTTTTTTAAGGGAGGATGTTACACTTACTAAACAACTGCAGCCTTGCAGAGTGAAAAGAGAGAGAGTAGTCCAGTTAGGAAACGCAAGAAACTATTAACTACTTAAAGCTAAAACCACACAGTGGTTACTAGAAGAAGCGGGAAAACCTTTATTCTGATGTGTGATATGTACATAATGGTATGTGTGGGCACAGTGACAGAGGTATTTATTCCATCTAGTGTTGACAAGAAAACATCCCCAGCTCAATTCAGGTAAAGGGTAAAGTGAAACCTTTTCCTCCTCCTGCCCATGTGTGCTGAAGCAAGTAGTAACAGTCTTCCCTGGGCAGAGGAAGAACAGTCAGGCATAAGATGCAGTCCATCAAACTGGGAGCAGATGGAGCTTTTACACTTAACTCTGCCATTCCCTCTGCACAGTGTTGTCCATGCATTGGTCTGTAATGAAGGTGATTTTGCCTGTTGGTTGCCCTGCCCGCAGGCTGCCAGGGAAGCCTCTGCAAGAGGAGGCCTTGTTCAGCACCTTCTCTCTTGATTCTTTTCCATCGGTGAGTGTGTGCACAGAGGTGCAGGTTCCCTGCAGGGACAGCAGCAGAGGCTCTCCTTCCAAAGGGCTTAAGCAGAAGAGGAAAGACAGACTTGTTCTGTCCTGTCTCATATTCTCCCCAAACACACATAGTGGCTTCAATCCTTGGAACCTGTCTCTTGTTTGTGTCTCAATAAACATCCTGACATTTGGTCTGTGCAATCTATAAGTAAATGGGGGTTTGAGAATGTGGTCTAGTAAAAATTGCTTCATAAATACAGCTACCAATGTTCATGATGTAGTAGAAAGCCACCCTGTCACACTTTGTTTCTGGTCCAAATTGTATTAACAATATATGGAAATAAGGGCATGAGCTAAAGATGCGCTGATAGTGCTCCTGGGACTGGGAAGAGTTTTCCTCTGCCCATCCCGTTACTAATATTCTTTTGCTAAGCGTCTGCTATGGGTTGTTGTTGGGAGATGTTGAATGACCTTTGGTCTCGCTCATTATGGAGAGGTCATCTGTGTCCTTCCCTGATATGTATCTATTTTGTGGTCCTGGACAGCATCCCAATAGCAGAGTGAATGACAAGGCCTAAAAGGACAGATGGATCAGGAGAGGGATGGAGTCAGGAGCTGCGGGTGGAGATCAAAGCATATTGACAGAGCTGCTCTGAGGCAGGGCTGGGTAGCACAGGTGTCTTGGTCAGCCTCAGCAGTGAAGTATGTGGGCACTTGTGCACTACCTTCAACACTGACCAGTGCTGTCATCTACGGAGAAGCAAATTCTAGGAAAAAAGGAAGAAAACAAGAATCTTCCTCAAGTCACTCTAAATAAGCATGATTAACAAAATGTGCATGAAATCTTACTATTTCTTCAGATAAATTCTTAGGTTTCAGAGTTTATATTTAAAGTCATGAGGTCACCAATTATATGCAGTTCCAAGAACACATAACATATTTTCCAAACTGAATACCTTTTTTGGTATTGCCCTTTTAAAACCTTGACAACTAAAATAACAACAATGTCATTTGAACTGAGTGACAGCTGGACATAGGGAAAAAGGGAGGGTGCATTAGAGTGGAGGACTCTTAGAAACGAGTGGAATATTTTACTGTCATTGGCATACAGCAGAGAGATGATATAGTTCTGCAAATGAAAAACCTTTAAAGAAGCTGTCTTGAGCCTGTCTGCTTTTATGTCCCACCTCCTGCAATGCAGGAAAAAACTCTGTTTACAACAACATAAATTGGCTGCTTTAAGTGATGCAAATTGCTTTAAAACTGCTGAGTGCTGTTATGCCACACTGTGCAGAACACCTTCGCCAGGCCTTCCTGGCAGCTTGTCATTTTACATTTCAGCAAACACATCTTGCCTTGGAATTACATAGTGCCTTGTAAATACCGTTAATATACAGAGGGTCACATTTTCCTTTTGGATGACTGTCAGAGTCACAATTTCATTAAGAAGCAGAGGATAGCAAATAGTATGCTTTTGTATGTTTAGATGGTGCATGTTTTCCTTTCTGTAAATTCTAGGGAGCCAGGCAAGAAATTGCCAGACATAAAGCTCAAGAACTGAAGCCTTAGTGTTCATATATACATACCATAAATAATAATAGATTTCTTCCTTAAGTTCCTATATTAATCATAATTGCTTGCGTAAGTACCTTGTAATGATAGAATGAAAGGTGTTCCTTTTGGCACCCTGACTACCTGTATGTGAGGTCAGTATGCCTGGGCAAACTTACTTGTCTGTGTATTCCTGCATTCTGCAATGAACATAACTCTTAACTCCATTGCTATGACTGGATCTGTACTGGTGTGTTGAAATGTCCCAGAAGAGATTCTAGTGCCCTCATCTGAGACAGTTTGTCCTGCCTTTTCATCATCCTGCCCAGGCCTCCATCTGGACAGTGCCAGCTGGCATGCCTTAGTGAAAGACACCTGAAGGAGGGGAAGAGCTGGTGAATGTGTAATACGATGTAAGTGGATTAAGTGTAATCACTCCTGTGAATGAAAGGGATCTTTTTATCAACTTTTAGTTGCAGCTTATAATTCAGCTTGATCCCTGTGGAAGCACAGTGATTTCACTTTCAGTATGAAGTATTACACCAAACCCAAATTACTGTCTCAGTTGAAATGGATGGGATTTACATTTCTCATTTAAAATCCCTTTTCATTTGGTTTGTGGTTTTGTTTTTTTTTTCATGCACGAAATTGACATTACCACAAAATTAATACTTCAATTTATTTTTTTTTTAAAGTGAATAGAGTTAAACTGAAGTCAAACTGACCTCTCAACTTGGCTCAAGTCAGCCACATGCGATCCATGGCATTTGCTTTGGGAGCAGTCTCACCGAAGAGCCACACTTGGAGACCAGGCGGTGGGGTGTGAGTCACCCCATCCTGATCTCCAGGAGTAGAGGTGTCCTTTGCAGTGTCACTCCTCATTGCTTGGAGAGAATACCCAGACAATGAACTAATTGTGTTACTTGAGATAACCAACACTAAATGGATAAATCTGACTTCCAAAGTATAAAGGCTTGCTTCTAACCATGCCTGTTTTCTGTTGTTGATCAGTCATGTTGCAGGAGCAACACAACAATGGATTTTAAAGAAAGGCCTGTATGACGGCCATAATGAGCTGCATCTTAGGGGAGAAATAGTAAACAAATCAACAATTAGTTAAGACAGTCTAGTTAAGGTGGTTAAAATCTGTTATTGTTGACTGTATCCTGGGCATGACCAGGATGTGCTCTACGGAGCAAGGCGATGTACGTCTCAGGTGCTATGTGGCAATTCCTAGGGACAAATGAATTTAGCAATTGTCTTTAGTGGGCTCCTACGTGTCACATAAGGCTCTTTTGATGTGGTAACTTTTAAACTGTGTTTAACCTCCTTGGTCTTCTATGATTTCAGAAATATGTAATTAACATTCAAGGAGACCAAAGCATTAATTTTTCATGTTGTTCAGATGTGTGTTAGTGGGATCTTACTTGCCATTATGGTTTATGGTTCAGAGTCCCTGGTTAGAAAGGCTCTGGGTACTGACAGTGCTCAATGTACTTCCATCTCCAGCCATGCCTGAGCACAGAGCTCAGTGGTACAGGAATGGTGTCTAAGTACAAAGGAACTAATAACATCAAATGCAACAAAACAGATTCAGTTTTGGAAACTGCTGGATTCCCAGTCAGTGCAGTGTCCACCAACTGGAGGGAAACTTCCAGACACAAATATGCACACAGGTTGAATTTTTTGCTCAAATACATATACGAAATTATATATATACCACCAAAAGCCAGCCTCAAAATTGTGATGTGAATTATTATGCATTTTTCAGGATAATTCCAGAAAGGATACCGTTGGTAGATGTAAGATAATGTGGAGTATAAATTGAGAGAAGAGATTTCTCTCTAAGGCTTCACTTGTATGGTATCAGCTAGTAGGCAGAAGAGGAGAGAATGATTAAAAAGCTGTGTTTTGCTAGATAACTGCAGAAGTATTTGTCCTACCGTGCAGAGGAGATAAAGTAGAAAAACACCTTTTTAAGCTTGAAAACAGACCAGCCTAAGTGGAATCAGTTCAATTATTTCAGCTTAGTCTTCAATAAAAAGGACTTCATATCTTAGAGTTACAATTACATGGTAATGTGAATTGTAATTTCTCTCCTTATTAATGCAATATAACAAAATATGAAAAACAACAGTGCATCAGTGTTTGAGACTAGTTTCTAGGAATTTGAAAAAACGCTTAGCCACAATGGATCTTTAAGCATTATCTGGCTTGACTTCAATATAAAATAGTGCCTTGAACTGAAAATTTATAAGATTGATCTTGTTTGAGAGCTTGTGATACTGATATAGCATCTAGTGCTACAGTACACGAAGACTCTTTCGCATTGGGAAATACTTCTCATAACTAAGTGACTTACTAGATCCCAAAATAAAGGGACACTTTGTGCTAATTACCGAATATTTACATTAGCAATGCCAAAGCCATGCGCTGAAAAGTGAGTTCATAGCCTAGAAAATTCACAAAATGAACTTCTAAGTCATGAAGAAAAAAGAAAACAATGTAGGATCTTTTTTGCTTTGCCTTTTTTGGAGCCTTAGGATATAAGGCTCCTTGTGTTTCAAACCTTTTGCCACAAACATTTAGCCTAGAAACTTTCTTTTCAAGCGCTGCTGGCTTTCTTGCATAATTACACAACAGGGGCCTTAAGGAGGTTCTATGCAACTTGCAAGAAAATAACTAGATTTGGCACCATAGTCAAGGCAGACACATACATCATTAATCCAAGGAAACAGAGAACCGGTTGTGTCAATAACATCCAGAGTCCAACTATATTATTTTTAGTTGCCTTTTAAACATCATGGGGCCAGAGCAGAAAGGAGGTGGGATAAGGAGACAAGACAGCTGCAAAATCAGCTTTCGAAGTGATAGCCTGCTGCCAAGCTGGGAGACAGCCCAGTCCACAGCATTAGCTAACTGGGCGTAGACAGTGTCTGAGTGCAGGCTGCAGGGTGCCAGGATATGGCAGAGAGGGAGGCTGGAGAGAGCGTGGATATGGATGTAAGGATGATGAAAAATAACCCATGAAGTATTTGGACAGGTGATTTGAATGTCAGTTTGGCCTAGGGGTATTGTGAAGAATAGTTGTATGTGCCATCAGTCAACACAGCCTTCTGATCAAATAGTAACACATTCCCCTCCATTTAAAGCAGTCTTGCCTGACAGACATCCCGGAATTTCATTTTCATTCCTTAAACTCATGGCAACGTTTGAGTGAGTGATAATATAGATAGAATAATTATTGAGAAGTGGCTTTTCTAAAAACGTAGATTAATTTCTCCCTTCCCTTACTGTGTTTTCCTGTTTGTTCTTCTAAGGTACTGGCTTTTCTCAGGACAGAAAATCAACTGGAGGGAGGGGTGGGGGGTAAATCTTGGTAGTACTGTGAGCCTGCCCAGAAGCAGGAACAGAAAACTACCAAAATGCTATGACTGCACATTCAAGGGCCGGGAGAGCGAAAGAGTCACCTGAACTCCAAGGCACTTGAGAAAGACCTGGCAAATATAAAGTTAAGTAATATATGAATTTGAGGCTGAATACAGATACAAAAAATGGTAGACAACTTTCTGGTTTTTTCTTTCACATTCTTTCAGGAGAAAACAAGTACTTCCAAAACCTAAGAGAAAATGCACATTTTCCAAAAGATTATACTATGTAAACAGACATGTCATTAAAATTTCATATTGAGCAAGTGTTAGATATGGGGTGTATAAAGTCATCCAAGATATCAGAAGTTTATCAGGGAACATAATTATTAAAATTTCCGTAGCTGTATAATTATCCAGTTATCTTTGCTAGTATTGGGTCAAGGATAAACAATTAAATTAATATTGTCTGTAGGATTTTCATTTGTACTGTATACAAGTGCACAGATTTTTTAACATAATTAAAAAGAAAGCACTTTTAAGCATAAATGGTACAGTCAGTAAAATGTAATTAATAACCACTTCTCAACCACCAGCACATTTTGTCAAACAGCAGGATTCTTTTATTTGAAGTATTTGATTAGACACTCCTATTGCTTTAGAGGTAAAAACTAAAGAAAATCTGCAAATGAAAACTATTGGATTCTGCTTGCAGTTGTTTTTCTGCTGACTGTTACTACCTTAGAACTTCATCTCAATTAGATAGGTATTGGGCTGATTTCTCTTTTTCTTTCCTGTCCCGTGACTATGTTTTGAGAAGTGTGCTGCTACTTTGTTGCTGACTTGCTTGTCCTTAGGCCTGATGTGCATTGCTCCGGAGCAAGGGCCATCCACTTGCCGGGCTGACAGGACTTAGGGAATCAGTGTCAATACCCAGAACTGCATATTCAAAATGAACTTTCAGTAACACTTCTGCACTTTGCTTAAGCATTATTTTGGAAAATGTTCCTTTCACTAAGTGAGTTCATCTCAGCTATGACGGATGGAAGATGTATTTTGAAAGTATAAAACTGGTATATTCAATCTGCTTAATTTAAAAATTAAGGTTACACAAAGAGGTTTGTGCACATCTGCAGCAGGATGTACAGAATGGGGACGCTGATCAAATTAACTCACTCCAGAAAATGAAATTCTACAAACTAGAATTCTGAAAACCTGCAAGCGTAAGGGTAGAGAAATAAGTAAATTATATTTAATAATGAATAGAATTTTATGACCTAACTAGAATAGAAGATCGTACTTTAATTGAATGCTATTGTATACTCGCATTTCACTCAACTTACATCCCACACAGGACTTTGGTGCTGATGTTTGGTTTGACATTATGTGGTTTTGGCACATGGTTGGGAGAGCTGTCCATGAGCTTCAGGTGGTTTTCAAGAGCAGAATTTTAAGTACATTAGTCTTTTCCAAAGAATTACTGATGACTTCTGTTCATTACAGTTTAACAGCTCATCTCAAGAACAAAACTATCAAACATTTGCAGAAAATCCAGAAAATGCAGTTCTATCATCAATATTAAATATATGCATTTGCATGTTGAGGTAGAATATTTTTAGGTCAGATATGCAAGATGCTCATAACGGAAATTCAGTCTACCTTTAAAAGAAAATTCTGTATATAAGTGATGGAACAACTGCAACAAAAAGCAGTAAAGCCTAACCTTGTCATGCAAATTTCTTTCAAGATAGCGCCTTAATGGGTGATAAATGTTACATTTATTGTATGATAATGGGAATCTGTGTCAGTTTTAGAAATCCTGGGCAAATCAAGTTATGTGACTTGTGAAGTAGAAGGTATGTGATGTGAAATGTGATGGCTTGAATACTCTTAGATTTTGTTGTTTCTTTCCTGGTTTATAATAAATCTGCCTACCCTGGAAAATTTCTATTGTAGCAGGAGTACTTTGTGTGATGCTGGCAGACTGAAACTTGTTCCTGCTGAACCAATAGCAAGATCAGGCTTCTGTTGTATGTTTTTTACAATGGCCCAGTTAAATCAAGGCCAAGCTAAACCCACTCTGTTTCTGTGGCAGCTTTCCCTAAGTGAAGGGAGTTTGCAAAAGGGAACTTGTCAGCTGGATGCACTGATACTCCTGAGTGACGTTTAAAGGTGGCTCTTCAATACGAGATAGCTTGATGTGTGTTTCCTGAAATGGCTTTTACAGTACACTTTAATTATTGAATCTGCTACCTTTTAAATATCCAGTGCAAGCAAACGGGAATGCTGCTTGGTGACAAAACAGCTTAAAAAGGACCCGAGTCTGCTTATTTCCCCTTTTGCCTGGCTAAGAAAACTCCCAATAGCACAACTTTTTCTTTCAAGTTGATTAGTTTATATACTGAGAGACTGAACTGTGTAAACTGAGTGGATAGTAACATACAACAAGATAGTATGGACCATAGCTTGATTTTTGGTTTAGGATTTTTTCAGTTCAGGTGGCAGAACATCCCTTTGCAGCTGTACAGGCTACAAGTTTTTTTCGGGAACTCCTTGGTTAGGCAGTGTTTTGGAAAACAGTATTGCTTCTCATCTCATGAAAGGAAAAAGGTTGCGACATTGGAGGGCAGATAGCTCATGACCCGTGGTAACAAGCAACACAAAGAAATAATGTCAGAAAACCCACTTCTGTCATTTTCAATCTTTACTACTTGGAGAGCAGCAAGAAACTGGCAGACTGGAAGTAGTGCCTTATGGTCACAGGAGAAATAAACGTTCTTAAAATGCTTTATTAGGAATTACACAGTGATTGTATCCCGCTGGATCCCTCGTGTCTCAGCCTGCTCCTGGCACTGCCTGCTCAGAGAAACATTTGCTGGGCTGGCTGCACTGCAGAACACAAACTGGCCTCAACAGTCCAGTGACTCAGAAAAGAAACGTGACCTTCATAAGTGCCCCAGATGTTATTTCAAACACGGATAAACTTCCACACTTGCTACTGTGTTTGTCTTGTACCACTACCATTAATATGAAATGAAATACCATTGCTGCAGAGGTGTAGAGCAGGGCATGATGTAGAACTTAAACTGCACGTAGGTGTTTCTGGGTCGCACCCTGTTCAGGCAGTAATCAACTATGCTGGTGCATTTTTAAGTGAGGACATTTATTAGCAAGCTTTCCTTATCGCCTGCCCACCACGGGTTTTGTTCAATCTACATTTCACAGTCCTTCAGGAAATCTCCCTATGATGATGACAGTTTTTAAACCTTAGCAGTGTTTCTTTTTACAATTGCAAATATTGGCAAGTGCCTTGACCTGATGGTGCTATGGAAGCTGCAGATTCAGGTGTGAAAAAGAACTTTCTTGCCTCAGAAAGACATCAGTTAGGTTGTCAAGGTCAGCAGCTATTAGAAAGAAATGAAAACAAGGACTGATAGGGATCAGAAAGAAATGAAATTGTGGTTCATCTCGTGTTTTCTTAGGTTTACAAAGATTGTCAAGTAAATCCATAGCTATTATTTGCTACATGGGGTTCCTATAATGCAAGTGAAATTTCCTGAAAATGTATGAACTCTGATTTCCCACTCGTTGGGTTTTGATTCTTCTGGTGATCCTTTCTGCTCTGTCTGTCTGAGCAAATATAGGGTAGAATTTTGTCCAGAGGAAGGTTAGTTTGGATTCTTGGAAAAAACTTGGTTTCCTTAATCCTAAATTTTCTGAAGAGAGGCTGGGTCCAGTTCCCTGTGCAGTTCTGCAACAGTCTGTCTTGGCCCTTGCACTGGGTTTCACTTCAGGCCCTTTCATTGGGAAGGCACATAAAGTGCTCTCCTGTGAAATGATGTAAAGGCTGCATATGCACAACTAAGGTAAAGAGAAGAAAGAGTGAAATTTGTGTCTAATTTTGTTTAGGGATCATTCATGAGGAAAAGAAATGAGAAAAGTAACAGACTGCATTCACAGCTGATGTGAGTCCTTAATGGATTTTCTCCTAGGAGTTTTTCAATTACATTTCAACCTATGCAAACTTCTGGCATCTGCAACATCCCATGGAAATCTCATTCAAGCTCACAATATGAAGAAGTAGAGTTATTTTGAATCTGCTATTTTTGCTAGATGCTCCCTTATTCCTGTTTTGGAAGATTCAGTGTGTAATCATTCCTGCTTTGCCCCCTCCGTGCCACTCATGGTGACCTGCTCTTTGTAGCACGTTCCTTGAGCTTTCCCAGGCTGCGGCCTCCTAGTCGGTGTAAATGTTCCTTGTACAGAAGAAGAAGAACCACAACTTTAAGCAGCAGCTGTCTTGCCAAAGGGCAAGAGGGGGATTGCTCAAGAAGATTTAGTCCATAACAAAATCCCAGTGAAAGGGTGGATTTTGAGTTTCTACACAAAACTCTTTACACTTGATTCTTCAATACACACACACTCAACAAACCTTCAGTTTAAAGCAGCCCCAGTTGAGGGCAATTGTTCTTATTTTAGAAATAACTGGCAAAAGTGGCATAGTCTATCAGAAAATGCAAGTCTGTTAAAATGCACAGTCCTCAAAATGATTTAAAAAAATCAATTTCAGTGGGAAAATTGCAGGAAAAAAATCAATCCAAATGTAATGACTTCATAAAGTTAAACACCCTGAGGATTTCATATGCCACTGCCAATTGAGCCATAGCTACAGCTATGCACTGGTACTGTTAACAAAAATTATTGAGGATAAAAATAATGCTGCAACTTATTAACATTTCCATAAAGCTACAGCTTAATTTAACAATACGTCCAAATTCACAGTCTAATTTTGGAAAGTAAAGCTGTATTTTGTAAGGCTGGAATTATTTTTTTTCCATTACTGCCACTAGGCCTCTCAGCTGTTGAGGCGGCTTTGGGAATTTTAGATGGCTTTTTCTAATAATAAATCATTAATAAAGTTTAGCTGAAAAATGTTTACAGCCTCAAAACTGACTACACTAATACAAATGAACTACATTTTAAAAGATTCAAAAGATAAACTATAAAAATTAAATAAGACCACTGATAACATTACATTTCTTGATTTCATGGTGAATTAGTAGCTCTTTTAATTCCCATTTGTTTTACGTCAGATTTTTCCACTCTGATGCCAGTATACTGGGTATTTAAATTTATAGCATTAATAATGTATTTGTTAAATAGTTATTCCTTTGCTTTATTTTCATCCTGCTAAGACCCAATCCCAGCACAGTGTTCAGTGCTAAAATATTTACTGATGAGTGAGTTCTTTGCTTTTAAAAGAAGGTCATTTGCAATAAAATGCTAAGGCAAAAGAGTTAAATATTTCAGTATCGTGTTTTTTTCTCACTGATGTTTTCAGACAAATCTGTGCTGGAGCAGTAAGACCAGGAACTTGAGAAAACGTGTGTTGCAGAGCAGCTGGGACCATATGGTGCTCTTCGTCTTGGGTAAGCCTTTCTTGTGCTGATACAGCAGCTCGCTGAAAACTTGTGAACATGCAGTACCAAACACTACTTTTTGCTTCTTAATCGGGTTCTTTCAACACCTCTTCAGTCAGTCTTGTATCTCTAGAGAACATAGACTGCCTGGCAAATCATGTTTTTTCAATGCTTTACCGACATGCTTCAGGCATAATTCAGTGATTTATGGAACAATCCTCTATTTAAAGTCGAGTGAGTGACCAAAATATAAAACAGGAAGCATCTCAGTGATGCAAGCAGTTGACATGGAAACTTGCTCAGGCCAACAACTATTATTTTCCACAAAATCTTTCAAAAAATCATAAATATTTAGTGTCATGAACAGCAAATACTGGAGTGCTGCTCTTGAGAAAGCATCTGGCATATCTCTTTCCTATGGAGAGGTTTTTGAGTATTTGAAGCTCAGTCCTCTGCTGCTGACAGTGAAGGGTTTTTCTACCAATAAAATCAGCTTGATCTTTATGAAGCCCTAACACTGCTTTACTGAAGACATCTTCTGCTATAAACATAAAAATACATAAAACTTGCAAATTGTGGTCTACAATATGTTTTCTAAGGAAATTTACAAGTTCCAATTTTTGTGGCACTTATGGCAAGCTTATCACTGTATATGTGGACTTCAAATTAAAAAGCAACAAGAAAACACAAGTGTTATGAGGATTCTAACTGTATCCATGCATAAGTTTTTACTGTGAAGCTAAACATTGAAGAGAGTCAGCAATACAGTCCCTAATCTGATGGGAGCTGTTTGTGCTAAACAAGCCTCTCTGAGCTGGCAAGGACCCTGTTGCTTTCTGGCTATTTCCAAAGGGTGCTGATAAATACAGTTTTCCCAATTCTGTGCTCAAAGCACGCCACTGAACTTTCCCATATAATGGAAGTGGTGACCTCCAGCACATATTTTACCACATTTCTAAGCTATTTCAGAGTGCAATTTCCTAATGTCAGCTGTAGCATACAAGATCCCATGTCCTTAAATGACACGTGATGCACTGAGCTACACCTTCTGTTCATTGCCAGTGTGAAGGGGCAGTAGGATGGATTCCTGCACCCTCTGTTTTTGAAACTTTCTCACTCCATCCTGTCTGCAGTCACAAACCTTCTTCTGTTAGGCCCCATTAGGACACTAGACAAACTAAGTTTGTCTTGTGAAATGCTAGCCTCACCAGCGCTCAGCTGTTTTGTCTACTAGAAGTCTTATGTATTTAAATATTGGCTGCTGGCACTAGTTAAATCCTAGTGTAATTCTTCCCATTTTCACTTCTTTTATTTCCCAACCAGCTATATAAGACAATTTTGACCAAAACACCCTTTGAAGATGCTGCTTTGCTCAGTGTGCAGAGTCTGCACTGGTCTAGCTTCATTTTCCCACTGTGGACTAGATAGAAACAAGTAATTTTCCTATCAGGAGCACAGAACAAACACAGAAAAATGATCTACTGAAGTAGATCAAAGGTGGAAGAATAAATCAACTTTTAGTAGACTTGTGCTTCCTGGCAGAGAAAGACTGAGAATATTCCAGATTGCTGCCCTAAAACAATCAATGAGAGAGAAAAAACACACATTTTGAAGGCAAAAGAAGTTGCTGTGTGAGTACAAACTGAATTACACACATCCTATCAAGTTAATCTGATTGTACTTTAAACTGTTTACGAAATTGCAGGGGAAGATACTCAAATATGACAGCTTTCCATGAAAATGCCTTTGCAAATTAAGCATTATGAAATATTTATTGTGGCTCTTATAAATTTTTAAAGATACTAAGTGGTAACAGCAGGTGTCATGGAAACCTCTGTCCCCCCATCATGGCGATTTCCAATAAAAAATATTTCAAAGGAAAGCTTCACCTCTTCTAACTCCCCCACTACCTCAGGACTGAGGAGCTCTGTTTGAGTCACGGTGTTATATTGTTTTTCTTGAGTATCACACAGTAAAGATGCCAGGCAGGGGTACAGAGAAATGGGTATATCTCATTGCTGAAAGGTACGGATCTCAAGCACATTTCTTAAATCTTTTATCTTCATAGCTGCATAGGTTGCTCATTCAAAAGTTGTTTTCAGGATAAATCTAAAAAACAGAGAATTCTAACTCTACTTAATTTAAACTGAAACTCAATGAATCTTAATTAAGACAGCCTGTTGGGGGTACTGCTAGTTTTTTCCAGCTACTAAAAACAAAATAAGCTACTATCCAGTAAACAACAGCATCCTGGGAATTTCAGAATGTCTGATGATGTTTGTGTCTTCATTACCCCTGGGATGGCATCACTCAATTAGGTACAAAGCTGAGCTCATAAAAGGGAACATAAAGAGTTTTCCATATCATCCTTTATTGTGTGCTCACATCTGGGTCAGTGCAGAATTAAAAACAAGATCATCGCGTCATCATTTTTGACAAAGGAAGCATATTGTGCACATATTATTCTGGTTATCTAATGGAAAACGTTTGGAGTTGGTGGGTTGTTTTATTCCCCACAGCCCATACAGCTGTCTCAGAATTTTAATACTTTCAGATACAAAATCCAAAGCTTTGACTTATTCATATATTTGATATGAATAATGATATCATCATACTAAACCAAATTAATATGAGTTTGAAAAAGCAGTTAACCCTCATGCTTCATGGTATAAATTGGCCATTTCAAGATTTCACGGACCTTTCTCTACAGCAACGTGAGAGTTTTATCAGCTCACATATTGTTTAAAAAAGTTTTTAGAACTAAGCATTCTTCCTCACCGCTTCTTGGGTTGTTCCGTCAGATAGTAAGTATTATCTTGAAAGCAAAAGCTAACTGAAGTGTTACAGTCCATCATTCACTCTCTACAAGCGTGACAGAAAGTTGAGATATAACCTCACCAGTGATTCCAGAACGACTTGTGTAACCTTTGGCTCAAATAAAATGTTGTTTTTCCCTTCCTCAATTGTGTAATAAATAAAGGATCAAGAAGTGAAGAAATGCAAATATTGTTATCAGTGAGAGTACTGAAACCCTGAAACAACTTTTGAGACATCTGCTAGTTTCTTCATCATTAATTACAAATTAATGTCTGTCTATAGTCTTAAATTTAGCTCCAGCCTGTTGAGCTCTGTTCAGGAATTACTGGACAAAATACAATGAACTCGATTGGGCTGGAGTATTAGTGTGTGAGCTAAATAGTATTTTCTATTTTTAAAATTTCTGAGGCAATATGTACCCAAAGCAGGTTTATTTATTAACAAAATTACCGCTGGAGGTGTTTCACAATCAGTGAGAGGCAAACCTCAAGGGCAAAATAAAAGGTAATTGGCAGTGGAAGAAGCAGTCATTACAAATTGCATTTCACTCTAAAGCCGAAAAAAAATCTTATCCTCCTTCATCCTCTCAGCATCTGTATCAAGGTTAACTATTTTCTGTTAACCTCTAAAATCTATGATTCTATGATAAAGTCAAGCACAAAAATAAATGCTGCAGCTTTATCATTTTTATCAGTTATACATGAGCTTATTCTTTCTTTTAAAGTAAATATTAGGGCATAAGGTCACCAGAAAATTTGATTTTGAAATAATTCAGTCATCAGAAGAGATACACAAATATTGCCTTGGAGGAAAGCCCCCAGGGAAGTATCTGGGACAGAAGCCAAAATCTTTACATTCTTCCTGGCATATTTGTTCACAGTCTTAATTTAATTAAATCTAATGGGATTCATGAATGATCCCAGTACTTTAGTCTCCGCTATCTCAGTCAAATAAGCCTCCGTATACCAATAGCCCCATTTGAAAGTGACTTTTATAATGAATTTTCTAAAATAGTGTACTTAATTTACACACCATTTACTCCAATTCCTTATTGTCTAATGAAGTAAAAAATATAACTTGAGTTGAAATGAGCTTGCCAGTCAATATATCTATTTCTTTACCTGCTCTTCTCATAAAAGTTTTTGATTTGGTTTGTCTTTGTAAATTTTCCCATTTGCTCTTTGGTTTCACCTTGCTGGTTTTCAGCACAAGGGGAACATGAAATAGCAACCGGTCTGTTGTACCTGAAACTGGAAGCACCTGTCATTTTAGAGATACTGAAGAGAGATCTGCCTGTGTTTAGCATTAGCCTTCGAGGAATGAGTAGACTGTGTAATATTAAATGATTTATATGCACAAGCCTATTAAGCTTTATTTGGATTTCCTTTTATTAAGCAGTTTGCTAATTTGCATATTAATCTTACATTAATTAGAAGAGGGTTGCCACCCACCAAACCCCCTCATTAAATGCTAAGTTCGCTCATTTGATAGATGTCTGTTTTTCCCAGGTCTCCTAATAGAGATGTATCTGGAACGTGCAGCGCTCTTGGGAAGGGCAAAAGACTGAATAAAGCTAGAGCCTTTTGTCACCAAGGTAAGCCACAGCTGGCAACAGCTTCCTACAGGTGCTGCCAAGACATCCCAGCACCTGAGCTTCTTCCTGTTTATAGCTGTAACTACAGTAACTACAGTCCTGCTCTGCTCTTCTAGAAGCATTGTATTTTTTACTGAGATGTGCACATACATACACCATAATTGACATTTAAATTAGAACTGTTTGCCCAGAGAGGAAGGAGAATCTCCATCCTCGGTGACTTCCACACTTGAAACCGGCGTAGCCCTGAGAAATGTGTTCTGACCTTGAGCCAGATCTAACATTAAGGCTGGTCCTGCTTTAAGGGAGGGGGTTTGACCAGAGATATCCAGTGTTTCTTTCCAACTGAAATTATGCAGTGATTCTCTAATGGTGGCACTTTTGTATTTGTCCTGGGCAGAGGGACTTTACTTCTATGATATGAACGACTCTTGCTTTAAACAATGTATTTTCTTCTGGGCAGTCGCATCTGTCTTTGAAACACCTTATTTGTGTTCTGAAAGAATGGCCTTTTATGGATTTGAGAAGTGTGGATTCACTGCAAGCAATGCCGTGTGCTGTGTTTTAGAAAATATGCCACTGGCACAAAATTCACAGTTGGTTGTATTTGCCAAATATCAGATGAACTCTGTATCTGAATACTGAAGAATTTTTTTCACTCTTTCCAACTTTGCAATTTTTGTGTTTTTAGTTATTAGTCGATGTAGCTTGTTTATAGATGCTGTCTTCTAGGAAATGTACAACAACAAACAGCCCTCGGCGCTCCCCTGCCCTTGTCCTCAGACGCCTTAGTTCATATTGGAACTATTTCATTTTCCCTGAAGCACATATATTTTTCATCCATCATTACAGCCAGTGAAAGAATTTTCACCTCCCACTCTCAGAGTGATTTTGAGTATTCACAAATGACAGTTATAAAATGTTTTGGATAAAAGCAAAGTATATCCTGCTATTCTTTAGATGCTTCAAATGTTTCTTCAGAAATTAGGTATTAATCTGCATACGGAGAAAGGCTGAAAGTAGTTTTTATGTTGGAGTTAGTTGTGAATGTGACATTTAATATAAAATAATCTACTATGGCAGAAGTACCCTACTTTAAAGTTGACGAAGACAATCTATGATAATTAAGGAAGCAATTTTTTTTTTTTTTAATTGCCAGAATTATTTCCAGAACTTCTTCTTGGAGATATTGCATTTTTCTTAATTTATGTTGTTAGAGCTGAAATACTCTGCAATAATTTAGTTTCTTCATTTAACATAATAGTTAAACAATCAGAAGCATTATTAATTATGACTTTTAAATATAAGCATAATTATATTGTCAAAATATGCAAACATATTTTCTAGCTATTTTTGGAGACATTTACTCTTACTTAACGAGACATACTGGTTAAATATCAAAGATTGTTTTAAGGGACTGAGAAATAAAATAGTTCCGTCAGTATCATAGGGATTTAACTCCACTTTTCTGATGTTATGGTCTCTGAGGTAACAGGAGTTGCTATGAAAAATGCTTTGGCCACAGTCCCATCACAATGTGATGAATGTTATAAATGCATACAAGTTTCAGAAAGTATAGGTTTTTTCTCATTTTAATTTTTGCCGCTGATATCTGACTAATATTTTGAATTGAATTTTACATCTGAAAACTTTCCTGTTCTGTAATTTTGTGATGGGCAGCGCTGCTCCAGACTTCATTAGGTAAAAGATTTGCTATCAGAAAGCTTACTTTCATCTTCCAAGCAGTGAGAAGTAAAATGTAAATAGAGCATGTCCTTTGTTGTACAACAGTGTGGAATATCCTGTCTTCTTGGTTGTGGTGTTTAGCACCACATTTACACAGTCCTTTAGAGCATGACTCCTGCAGCATCTGGAGGGAAACTGACTCGCGCTCACGAGGAAAGCCCCTCTGCTCCTCCCAGACCTGCTGCCTCTGCTTTGTTGATAGCATGATCAGCACAGAAAAATTAGAGTCTTGGCTTTTGGCTTTTCTTCTGTCATCTATCAGGAGTTCCTGGGTGGTCCAGCTCAGTAAGTGCATCCATCTGTAAAATAACCCTTCTGGTAGAAACAAACTGCAACACATGAGAAAATTGTCCTTTTCCATACAGATTGTTTCAAAATCAACAGCTTTAGTGTTTTTTACTGCCTTCCTATATTGCTTTTTTTCTGCTCGGAGAACATATTGCAAAAATAAAGACTATACAGAGGGCCTGTACCATACTCATCCCTTGTACTTTAGGTGAGGTTTATGAAGATCCCAGGTCTTCAGCTGTGTTCACAAAGCGGGGCTTTGCTGAGGGCAAGCTAAGGCAACATCCATTATTTTATTAGCACTTTCTAGAGCAGGATGAGTTCTCTCCTCACAGTGCAGGAAACTGCCCATGTGGCTGCAGGGATACTTTATATTCAGTTTAGTGCTGCCTATATCCCATATTTACACACAAGAAAAGCTCTGGCAGATGCCTGCTTTCTAAAATTATGTGAGGCAAAGTTGAAGCTGAGATGTGGGACCTCCCTTTTCTCCAGCCTGATTTGTCTGTCACCCTTATTCTAAATTTAAGATATGGGTTTACAGAATGCAAAAGGAAGAATCAGAAACACTGGCAGTTAAATTAAGCAGCGGAACATCTTGTGTTTATTTTTAGGTTGAAAAAGTGGATTTTGTTTTCCATATGCTGAAGTTTTGCTGTCAGGCCCCGGCTGGTAATGTGCATGTTTTCGAAAACTTTGTGAACAAGTAAATGTTAGCTGTGCTTAGATGGACCTTTAGCTTAGCTTCTGACCCTTTCATGGTTATTTTTGGCAAGAAAGTTCCACAGAATAATAAGCAGTGGGACTGAAACGTAGAGAAGAGCTGTGCTCTGTGTTGATGAAAGCTCTCAGAAGGCTTTTCCAAAGGGAGGCCTTTCTCTTCTTAGGATACACTTTGATGTCTGTCACCCCCTATAAGCAGAACCCAAGAGGCAGCTCTACAGCACCTGTGCACCTCTGCCTCTCAAAGCCAGCAGGCCTCAGCATTTCCTTTAGCTTCCTTCATGAGTGACACCTGCCAGATTCAGAAGGCAATTATGTGCTACTTTTCAGCATCTCAGAACTCTGGTGCCCCTGAGCCAAAGCATATATTTTCTCAGAATTACAGATGCCTCCTATCTTTATTGAACAGCTATTTCAGCCCAAAATGAAGACTGTAGTCCCAGAAGACCTTGAAAGAAGTTTTATGAAATGTTAGATAGGAATAGCACAGTACAGTGAAATGTGTAATGCATACAGCTGATCTTTGGCCTGCTTACTTTTCTCTCTGAGAGAATAATGTCTGTACATAAACACTGTGCGTTGGACTGCTCACCAGCTGCAAATGTTCCCTTTAAGAATAATGAATCATGAGCCTCCTGTGCGAGGGAGATGTTGGACATAGAGGTTTGTGGTGGAATTCAGCTCTTCTAACTTGAGATATCTGTCATGTATATGTCAGCTTTGAGCTCTTTGTCCAGATTCCCCTCACTGGCAAAGCAGCACCTTCATGGGATGATTCCTCTCCTCCTAAAGTAGAAGTCTAAAATGCTGAATGTATTGCCCATTAGGAATACCAGTTTCTCCCCTCTGATACTGAAAGGAGTCTAGAAAACTAACTCGGATGTTGACATCTGTTTGTTAGCTTCTAAGTATGGACCAGATGGATGGACTTTCAGTGTGGAGATATACCAGCTGTTACTGACAGAACTAAAGACATGCAAGAATTTAACCTTCCTTTAAATGTAGAGCTTTGTTACAGCCCTGTATGCTATATATTTGAAAAATCACCTCAGAAAAAGCATTATCATATATGGACATTTCTTAGTGGCTGAAAAAAAAAAAAAAGTCCAGTATATGTTTTTGTGGTATATTCCCAGCATGATCAAATATATTTAGTCTCTATCACATCTCATTTTCAGAGGTTAAATGATATGCTAGACATACTATATTTTGATGAGAAATAGATGCCGATCTTGTGATTGGTTGTACTGTATTCTTTCTTTTTTTTTTTAACTTGAAAGCCCCTGAAATGCAGGATTTTTTAGATTTTGAAAAAAAGCAACTCTTCTATTACTGTTCCTATTTAATACTGTATATTCAAAATTTAGCTGCCAACCCACAATCCTGTAAAGGTCTTTGAAAATTGCATTACTGAAGGTAGTTTTGAATACAATGACAGTGTACTTTGGTTCTCCTGTTTCCTTAATTGTGATGTTTGTTTGGCCCAACTTTTGATGTTAGACTGGTAACATCTCTTACAATATAAAGCCTGATCTACAGCTTTTTCAGCTCTTTACTGTATTATTAGTATGGAAAGCTGCCCATTCTCACTGTTTCAATACAGAAGATATTTGTACACTGGCTAACAAAGCCTCTTAACTGTCGAGAAATACCCATGTAGTAGCTGAGAATGTGGTTAGAGGAAATTAATTCTGGATAAAATGCAAGTTTAAGTTCTGAGACAATAAGTTCTCCCCATCTTATCTGTTCCAGCCCAGTGCAAATATCACTCGTTAATGACATAGCTTTGAATTTCTGCACTGTTTCCATCATTTTATATCTTGGGACTTAATCATATTTACATTGTGATTTTATTAGAAAAGGCTGGTGTCCGGATCTTGTTAAAGAAATGAAGGTGATAAATAAACCTCCTTGTTTATTGTATCTGTTTCTGATGCATCAATGGGAGAGGTGAAAGGAAAGTAGAATAAAACCATCCAGATAAATTTTTAATACATAGTTTTATGATTCTAAAATAGCAACGATATAATGAGGCTTGTGAAATAGTGTCTGTTTCATTCCCAGCCTATAATTCCCCAGTGCCACAGGTCTGTGCACAAGAAAAACAGTTTTGCCACTTTGAAAGTTATTTAAATTCAGGTCATGCTATTTATTAAGCAGTATCCAAATCCACAAACCTTTTTGTGGGTTTCAGCAGCGTAACTTTTGTTTTGGGTGCTATTGAAATGATTAAGGAAAGTTTCATACAGCCAACTACTCACAGTAATTTCACTAGAAAAAAAAAAAAAAAGAAGGAACAAACCAGTGAACTTTTCTGTGTAATTTCCACTTGTTGGCCATTCTATAGTACAAACATTTCCACTAATAGCAGTTTTACATATTTTGAATTTTAAATGTCGAATCTGAACTTCAGTCCCTACTGAAAGGAAATCCTGAGCCCCATTGCAGGTTTTTCTGCATACGTCTGTGTGAAGGACAGTTTTTTTGGGACTAACGTAGTGCAGGGATTGATGCACAGATTCTTGTGCTTTTTGCTTTGACAGTGAATAGGAGAGCTTTCCATGGAGAATGTTTGTTTTGCCCTTCCCATCCTACACATCTGACACTTAGAATCACCAGTACCTAACCGATAGCACACCATAGGCGATACAGTGATTTTCTCTTTCTGTCAGCTTCTGTTTCAATACTTTATTTCCCATGTCATAAGCAAGCCTGGAAGTTCTCCCAGGATGCTCTCTGCAAACTATATGCTAGTAATTACTGCCTTAAGTGGTCTGAAGGCAACCCAACCTGCTGAGGAACAGGCTGCGTGCAGTAGATTTCCAACCAGAAACATTCATCTCTCTCAAGGGGGAAGCTTGTGATAGGCAACGTGGTTTTATCATATGGTTTGCAGCTGTTGATTTGTTCTAAGTAGGGATTTAAAGCGAATAATCCTCTCTATTTGCCTGATGCCAAATCATATGGGTATGAGAGCTGGGGAAGGGAACAAGAAAAATGCTGGACCCTTGTTTAATTATATTCCTCCACTTACCTGGTTTTCACCCATTGGTCTCCAAGCAATTAATGAAGTAGGCCAGTAATACTACCTCAACTTCCATGTGTCACAGTGGCAAAACAGTGGTATAAGTAGATGCAAAACACAAAATCTCTGAGTCCCAGGCAACTACCCTGTCTGTGACAGTATTTTGAGAATGTCTTACGAGTCAGCATTTTTTCTGTTTTCTCAGCATTTGGTAGTACATGCAGATTCTTTTTGGCTTGTTTGTTTTAAATACAGATGTCACTTTAAATCAGAGTAAGAGTAAATAAGAGCAAGGCAGTAGAATTCCCATATAAAAAAAAATAAACAAAAGGGCATTGTTTTATCTTTAAAACTGTTTGTTGCTTCCCTCCTTCCTCTCTCCTGAACTTAAAATATCCAGCTATAATTAAATATCCTCCTTTTAAAGTAGGGAACTATATTCACAGGATTGAAGAGGCCAAGAGGCAAAGCCAGGATGGGAGAACATAGCTTTCTCCAAGCCCAGTGGTGGGAACCACAGTATTGCCTTTGCTCTAATCTCTTCAGACAGTTTCCCAGCAGAATACTGTGCTACTTGTACACACTGATGCACAACTAGAGCCTATACGCTAAATTAATTTAATGCATTCTATAAACTTAATTTAAAAGCATGCATATGCAATTAAAGACATCTTCACCATCTTGGGCCTTCTTTTATGACCCATATCCACTGTCCACCTCCTTCTCGGTTTTCCCTAAATTCCCCTGCTCTTTTCTCTTGCTGCTGTTTTATAAAGAGGAAGGTTTAAATGCGTGTCTCCTGTGACTCTTGCACATCAAGGATTCTGACATGGCTGGTGCCTTTTTCCCTGTGCAAGAAGGAGATGGTTTCTGCAGAGATCTCTGCTCCCTCATGCTTTGCAGTGGGCACCCCAGAATTCCTCATTTGGCTGCCACCCTACAAAGGGGGGATTTGCCTGCTGTGGTCACTGCTGCTCTCTGTCAGGGGAGGCAGAGTGCAGTCCTCACACAGCAGATCTTCACCGTTCGATTTCTTGAAAGATGAAGGCTCTTACCATGGGATCTCAAGCTGGGCTAATGCTTCAGGTCTGTTAGGTGTCTCTCTCTCAAGAACTTGACAAACATCCTGCTGAGCAGCCGATTATCTTTTAGAAATGTATAGTTTAGATACCACTCTCTTTTCTCTCCTTGAACTGTACAGGTCTTACTGTTCTTTGGATCCTATAGTTGCACCTAAATTAGGGATGCATTGTAAGAGGTTTAACTACTGCTCATAACTTCTTCCCCCTCCTGGCTCTGGAATAGAGCAGGAGAGGCCGGGGTATAGCATGCTGGCAAAATCTCCTTCTGCTCGGCACCAGACATCCAAGCAGACCAAAGGCAGAGTGGGCATCTCTGTATGTTGCAGCCTGTTTGGGGCAGGAGTGCCAGCCTGCCTCCCAGGGCAAGAATTCCTCCAGAGTGAGCAGTGGGGAGAGCATGCAGGTCAACCTACTGGACTCATCCTCCTGGGTCCCAGACTTACCTTCGGGCTTTCTCAAGAACAGGACTAACAGCGGATAATGGTATGATTCAGAAATCCCTCTGATGTGTTGAAAGAAGTAGCACCTGCCTTCACCTCTCCTTGCTCCCCTCCCAAATACATAAAAAGGGGGTCTGCATAGTGGCACTGCAACAACGGAACTTTCTGTACTTTGTAGCTGCCTCCCAGCATAATAACACCCAGGCTTCAGTGCCTTATGGCTGTGGCTGTGTTTCTGGAAGACATGAAAAAACAACCTATGAAATATTTGCAAATGTGCAACTAAAACTGCATACACACCTTCCTCTGCATGCAACCAGCAAAAAACCAAGATGGGTAAAAACAAACCCAGAGAAAAGAGAAGAGAAGAGAAACTAGAAGAGAAATTTATTTTTACTTGCTTATAAATGAGTACCATGATGCTGATGCTGCACAAGAAAATGGAGAGATTTTTCTTTTTCTTCAGAGAGGTTTTTTTATAGAAAGAAGTTGAAAAACATTCCTTTTTGGCAAGTTTTAGGAAATTCTAGCTGCAGATTCTGAGGCAGACCCAGGAATCCTGTTAATACTTGGTTGTACAGCCTTTGTTTGAGAAAGTATCCTAATTTCAGAGTGCACAAAGACAATGGAATCATTAATAAAATAAATAAGTGCATATATTCTCAGGGCGCTCAGCCAGTATAGTATAGTTGTCCTAAAAGAATACAAACACCGTCTGAAAATGAAAACCTGCTGCTATTTTTTATTAATTCAGGATCTTATGTATTTTTCTTTTTTTAATTGTATCTATAAAAAGCTGGTAATTTGAGGGCAGTCACATCAATTAACAGTTTAGCTGGAGTTGCAAAGATTGTCTAATTGGAAAGGCTGTAGTCCAATGATATGCAAATTAATAATTTCAATTTCAAATTAATGCTAACCAGTGGGAAGTTGTGTGTAAGACTTATTTTTCAGCTTGATGAAGTGTCTAAATACAAAATGTATACATATCTCTCTGATGGAAGGGGAAAATTAAGAGTGTAGAAATCAGAGTCATTGCAATGAAATCAGAGTTACTGCTCATTTACAAAGTGTAGCTCAGAACAGACTTTGCCCTGAAGTGCTTTCCTCCTTGGCCATTTATCATCTCCTTTGAAGATGATGGAATTTGGAGTGGGCTGAAGTGGTAGTTCAAAAAGCATATGGTATGGCAACAAGGTAAAATTGGAGCAGCATGTTGTGGAGACCTGCATGAATCAGTCATGCTTATAAGGACTATATATAGAGAGAAATCTCCTTCCAAGGAGATTCCTGTTGAGACCATACAAAGTACTTAACAGACTGTCTGAAAATAAATCCTGACGCTCTAACCTGCAGAAAGAAGGAGGTTTCCTTTCAAGTTTCTTGAGCCAAAATAATTCTGCAGATTCCAACAGAGCGGGCTGGATGGTTTTCGTCTAGTTGACATACTTCATTTTTCTAGGTGCTGGTTGATAATCCAGATTCATGTGTTTATTATTTAACAATAATAACAACAACAATAATATAAATGATAATCTGAAGGACGTTGAATACAGCAGACTGATAAAAGCAACAACATCCAAACAAGGCTTCCCCTCTGGAAAACAGTCCTCCCTCCATACTGGAAAACTGAACTGCAGTTAGAGAGGGAAGGTGGTCTCAGCTGATATCCTGTGGTGACTAGATCCACAGCAGTGCTATATACACTAGAGATTTTGTTAACACCTTTAACTCTACCTGGAATAAGTACTGAGTAAAAGTTCATGTTTGTGTTTCCCAGCTGTCGTGATGGGGCTGGCTACACAAAAAGGAATGGTGAGATCAGTTCTTAAGTCAACGGGGAAATTTTAGGAGATAACTGAATGAATACAAAACCTTTTCAAACATCAGTGAATGTCTTAATTTCTTCACAGGAAAATGCTTTTAAAGACATGATATGTTATCAGGAAAACATGCTATTTTGGTTGTCTTTGGGCATGTGTATTACATTCGTAGATGAAATCACAGTCCAACAACGATAATAGTTAAGTTGATCTCCAGGAAGGATATGTGATTTTAGAGCATTGACAAAGAGTGATCAAAACCCTCAATATGCCCCACTGAGAGATGAGAAAGACAAGCAAAGACTGTAAAAAGTTTGTCCAATTTCACCCTCTGTGGTGGAGCCAGTAACAGGCTGGTTCTTTCAGCTGTGTTTAAAGCAGGAGATCTTCACCTGAATATTCAGGCTGGAAGGCTACAGAGCACCCCCTGTGGCGCAGACCTGGTAGAAGTGCCTGAAATTGCCCATATTGCTTTGGTCTGCATGGGTTGGAAGATTGAACCACCAACCACCTGGGGAAAACCTGAAGAGAAAAAGAGGGGGCATTGCAACTCTGCACTTTCTGCTCTGTGGGGATTGTTTTGGTCTTTCTCCTCAAGCTTGCAGCAGTTGTCTGCTCTTGGCTGAACATCTATTCATCATCTTATTACTCTGTGAAATCAATGAATTGCAATATAAAGTCTTATGAGCTTTAAATGGTCCAAAATTAGTATGTGTAGCGGTCAGAGGCCAATCAATCAATCGACAAAAATTAATCTGTCTTGTAAAGAGTGGCCTGAAGATCAATTTCTTGTGTGAGCTGAGCCACAGTATTGACTGAGCTGTGGGAACAGATGATAGACCTAAAAGTTCTGCAAATTAAATGATTTAAATTAGTACTGCAAGTATTAAATCAATGCTAGGCGGAACAAGAGGTGATGTGTTCTACTGTTTATCCTAAAATTCAATCTGGACAGCTGTTGAGTAGTGCTATTTTTCATAGATTTGTAGTTTTATGGGCCAGCATTCTGTCCTGTTCCAGTCTTTGTATTGCTTTTTATTCATTAATTTGGAACTGAATTATAATCAGTATGATTAGTGATAGACAGCTTCAAGGATTTTTCCACAGGTGACAGAAAGAGAAAAAAGAGGTGATTTGAGTTGTATGATTCAGTCCATGAAAAATGACCAAAGTTAGTACCTCTTTTGGTAATATCAGCAGAGCAGCACTTGAGGATCTTGAGAGTTTTCATTAGCGTGAGCTCACAGACCAGGGTAAGGCATTTTATTCACTTAGGGTGCATATGTGCCCTTCAGTACTGTTGCTACATGAGTAGCTTCTGGAGGACACACAAGGATTTGGTTTCCACTGTGATTGATCTAAATCTTTATATCTATTCTAAAAATGAGTGGTGGTGGTGAGGGGGAAGGTACTATGGTTATAGAGATGTCTTCGAGCTTTGGTTACTTTCCAGGTGCAAAACAGCAGTTTTCAATATCTGGAAGCAATAATTGGAACAACAATTGCAAAAAAGGTTATGTTACATGACACTCCTTCACAGATGTAAGGTTCTCACCAAATACGTCTGCTTCCCCACCTAATGTCATATTCACATTCGTGTTTACTATGAAATAATTCAGCTGATGAAAAATATTTTTTCCTGGGCTGAGAAACAGGGTCGTACTCCAACAGAGGTTTGATTGGAGCTTATGGTCGGTGATGCTGAATGTTTGGATTGCTCTCAACGGAATTTCTGTTTCATAATAGTATTTGTGAGTTTTCTACTCTTTCCTTTTCCAACAATAACTGTTGCTCTTGTATCTGAAGTTATGCCACAAAAACGTGTCAGAACATCTGGAAAACAATGGCTGGAGAGTTGTGGTCAGGCAGTGAGCAATGGAGGTGGTTTGGGGAGGCACCATGTAGGGGAGCAAGTTCAGACAGCCTCTGAGTCCAAGGCGAGGGCTTGGGGTCGTTCAGTCCGTGATGGGCACTATGATTTCTCTTGCAGATGGTATTCATAGCCCTCCATAAAACAGAACTCAAGAAAAACAACCTGGTTAATTACCAAAGTACTGCAAGGAGTATTGGCCAGTGGAGACTCTCAGTCTCCTCTTCCATGTTTTTCTCTGAGGTACTGTGTTCTTGGCTAGGTGGGCTCCTGATTTCACCTTGTGCCCTGGATCCTAATAGTTCACTAGGATCTCATGAAAACACATGAAAAAATGAGTGGGTAATACAATAAACATCTTTTCACCCATATTTCTCTCCTAAATGAATCCTCTTTTTCTCCAGCAGCTGGAAGTCTCCTATCTTCTTGAAAGAGCCACACTTAATTTTGCAGATAACACTGCATTTTTTCAGCTGCAAAGATATGTTCTAAATGCATCCTGGAGATAGGATATTGTTTCATCTCTCCTATCTATTTTCTTAAGAGGGTGCAAAGTAGCTCAGTTGAAGAGCAGCAATTTAAAAAATGAAAGCTGTTATGTGTGTGCATTTATATGTATGTATATGTGCCCTATGGTTCACCTTGACCTAGGTAACCATATATACTGTGGTCATTTTCTGGCACTAGCTGTAGATGCTGAAGTGATTTTGGGTGAAGTTATTTGCTGAATCTTGCTATTGCTATCGTAACACTAACTTTAAACCGCATGGAGGATTTTAAGTTCAATAAAAAATCCAGACTCTCTTCAGGGCCACGTATCATGTTTACAGCTGCACCATTGCAACCATTTCTGTAATTCAGGTACTACATTTTCAAGTGTTCCCGAAAAACACATTTAATTTTATGACATTTAATCTCAGAGCATTAATGGAAAGGCTCATATAATGCAAATTCATTTGCAAGCAAGGACAATTAGCCCAGCAGTAGCAGCTAGGTGAGGAAAGCTGTGGACTGAGAGCAGAAAGAACTGTTATGTTTATTACAATGCCAAATAAACCATTTACAGCAAGAACTAATTACCTGATTATTTTCAGTATCTGCTCTTTAGTTAACAGAGTGAATATGCACCTTTAAAGAAAAAAAAAAATCTTATTTCTATTGATGCTCTAGGCTTTTGTTTCAGCCTAGAGATAAGATAATATGTACGGATTTTATTCTTAGTCATTAAACTAGAGCCCATTGCTGAGAGCCCAGCCTGCTCTGGGGTCTTTCACCCTGGCTTACCTGGGGAGGTGTACGTTTACCTGTACTCTGCAACCAGTGACATTTTGTAACACATTTAATGTAGCATTAAAACCTTATGATTTCAAGCATGAGATGGAAAAGACCATGGGAGCAGACTGGGATAATACTCCCTTTGTGGAGCTGCAGTGCAAGCGTAGCGAGAAAATTGCTGGTAGTGTGACAATAAACTGTGTCTTTGTAAAGGAAGGTTGGTCACTGAGACCAATACACTGGGTCAATACAACAAAAATAATCTGATTCAGCTCCTTTTATTGGTTGGTCCGATCTCTTTTTATTGCCAGTGAGCTTCTTATATGTATGAATGCTCACAAAAATCAAACCTGACACTAATATTATTCAAGTTATGAATTATGAGAGCATAGGCACCTAGATGAGCTCTTTTTAGTTCATATGCAGTATGTTTATGTATAAATTACACAGGGAAAGTGAAAAAGATTCATATTCAAAAAGCTTGGGGCAGTCAATCAGGCAACACAGTTTGGGGGCGACTTAGCTGCCCAGTGTGAGGTCGTGTTTCAGAGCTCTGAGGACCTGATGAGGGTTGCACTAGGAATGTCCATCTCATAGTCTCATCTCCTGATGCTGATGTAGAAAGTGCTCAGCACCAGGAGGGGTGCTCTAAGGGGAAGCCTCTGAACCAGGTACCTTGGATAGAGATCACAGTGAATGTTGAGGAAGCTTCTTCATGAAGCAATGAATCATGAGGAGACTTGGATGGAGAATCTGCAGGTGGAAGTTGCTATGCCATTGCTAAGAATAGCTGTATGAACTATAAAAGTGTCATGCCTTGAAATCAAAACAAGCTTTCTTCTGGAGAATTTCTAGGTAACATATTGCTCATGCACCAAGTCCATTTAGTTCCTAAAGTGGTGCAACAAAAAGAAGAACAATGGTGGAAGCACCAAGTCAGGAGTTCTCATCCTGAGCTCCAAGGTCAAATATATAAAAATTGAGAAACGCCAGGAAGTGTATGTTCCTAACAGAAATTTGCAAAATAAGTAAGAAGTGTTTTGAACAAGTATATATTCAGGGATCTTTTATATGTTATTCCTTTTAGGCATATAGGATACATATACTTGAAGAGGTTCTATTATATACTAAACAAAGATAGCATGCAGCAACTTTTAACCAGCTTTAAACTATTTACTGTGCTTAATTTATCTTAATTTTTATTCGGTGTGATATAATGATAAAAATAGAAAACTGACAAAATGCAGGGGTAACAGAAAACTTAAATATTCAGTTTTATAAATCTTTTTACACCTGGAGCACTACAGAAATGAATATATAAAATAAAAACTAGAAAATATGAATTTCAAAACGTGCTCTCCAATATCATCACCGAATCCAGGATTTAATCAACTTAACTGTACAACAATTCACCAGACACTTGATGCCAGTGCATGTCATCTGTGCTTTAATAGTCAAGATTATAACTGATCAAATTTTAAATTTTGATTCTTTTATTGATGGAAAGAAAAGGTATTTTTTACTTTGAAAAATTAGCATATAAAATTACTTTTTGCTAACTAGAGGGGTGGTATTGATTTCCTAGTTTTGAAATACTCCTGGGTTTATGAGAACTAATAATGACTAATGTCACTTAGTACAAAAGAGGACAAGTCCTCATAGTTTTTTTGCCCTATTTTTGCTATTTTTACATGCATAAATGTTCCATGATTTAATACTTGGGAAGACCCTGTATATGAAATGTGAGTACAGACCGTAAGTATAGTTAATTTCATATTGAGGAAAACCTGCAAATATATTAATCCTCAGAAAAATAAGATTAACAGAGGAATTTATGTTAACAAACTGCATGTCAGAGCGTTGCCTGGAGCTATTTGAGTGAAACATCATTGTTATTCAATAGCACTGTGTGGGTGGAGAGCTACGAGCTGAAAGGACTTGTTGATTATTGATTATGCATTTCACTCCAACATAAAAAATTTGCTTTCTTCCAGAGTGGTGTAATTACACGTTATATGTTATGATGAGCCTTTTCCTTTAGAGTTACGTTTCCACAGGCCTCTATTCAGTGCCCCAGCGCTGTCGCCAGGAGAGCAGTGAGGAGAGCTTTGTCTCAGAACTTGTTTCCTGCTTCAGTGAGACGCAACTCACTGAAAGCTGTAAACAATATCCATAAGAAACTCCCCTTTCAGGCCCCAGCTTTCCATCAGTCCTGCCCTATGTCTGACAGCTCTCTTTTTCTACTTCAATAGAGATAAAATTCACGGTTTTAGCAGCTTTGCGAAGAGGAAAGCTAGGCCAAACATGTACACGGATGCACATGGGACAGGGAGCCTTCTGTATTCAAGGGGGGTTAATGTTGTTTTGACCCAACAGAAATATAGGGATTCACTCCCTTATTCCTCAGGCCGCAAGCCGGCTGAGGATCTGACAGAGCAGCAGTGATTTGGGCCATGCTGTGTTTGCACTGTGAAGGAGAGCCCTGAGGGTTTTTGAAATGGCCATAGTAAGATTTTAGCATTCCGGATAAGTGCAATTTTGATCATAGCACAGGGATGTCAGGACAGACAAAGGAGTAATCTGTGTGTCTTTGTCAGTACAGCTTGGATGACAAAAGACAACAGCTCACTTGAATAAAGCAAATATTAATAATTGACTTTCTGTGGAATTGTCTTCATTATCAAAGGAATCCACCATTCTGCCAAAGAATTTATTTTCCAGTTTTTATTAGTAAAAGCAAAGATTTTAAATGGAACAGTAAGAAGTAAACACCTGTAATTTTCACAAACCAGACTTCTGCTGTTTTCTAACTTTCATTTTCTGCTAAATATTTTTTCTTCAGGGTTTTTTTCGCCTCTGTTTTGGATTGAATCAGTAAGGAGTTCTTGTACACTGAAATTTTCAATAGAGTGTTCGGATGTTAGGAACATAAACAGAAAGCGAATAGTCTTTTAGAATCCCAGGCTTGTTTGTTTTCAGCATGCAAAAAGGCAATCTAATATATTTACTGCTGATGTGGATGGGGAGAAGCTAGCAGCCAGTGGGAAGGACGATTATCAGACTGAGAATTTATGAGCAAGAAAAGACTAAACATATGCAGTGAAAGCCAGGGGATCTACGGAAATATCTGCCTAGGCTCATATGAAACAGCTAAGTGCAACATTAACTAATAACTGTCAAGGGCCATTCTACTTTTGCAAAAGGTTTAATATGGGAGTTTCTCACTCAAATAATTTGCTAGTATTTGCATCTAGATCTGCTTTCTTAGCTACTAAAAAAGGGATTGTTTTTTTTGTTTTGTACTCCTGCATGGTTACACAGGGGTGGTGTGCATGAGAGAGGATAAACTAATTTTTTTTTTCTTTCTTTCTTTCAAACAGAATAGCTTATGAGAACCTATCAAGCATACCCCTGTGTGTACAATCTAAGTGAAGAATTGAATAAGAGAAATAACTAAAGGGAATGGAATAAATTAAAAGGGAAAGGGGGTGAAGCAGCAGCATGTTCCGGTGGATTGAATTCAGAGAGTGAGAAGGCTGAAATCCTGGGCAGGTGGTATCATGATCCCATGGAAGCTGGTAGCCAAAATCCCCCTGGTGACTTTTGGTCTAAAATTTTCTCTGTCTTCTTTTCCAAGCTATCCTCTTCCCTTACTCTGCCATTGCAGGTAGCCCTCACTGAGGTAACTTGGAGGCCAAGTTACCATGCTTATGTGCAGATCTGTCTGGTTGCATGTTCGGAACGTGACAGTCAGTTTTCTGACTGCCACCTCATATTTGTCCTCTGCCCCCCTCCAGTACCCTATAGTTGGCACCTGGGCCACTGAATCCTGTACACAGGCACTGTGGCCCTTTCCCATCTCGTTTACTGACATGCTGAGGCATCCACACCATGCAATCCTAACTGCCGGTGCCTGTCCATCACGTCACCCTGCTCCGTGCTATACATCAGGATGCCAATGCTTTAAAGGCTCTGTTGTTGTATCCGTAACAGGAAGATTATAATAAGTACAGCATAAAAGGTGCTGGAAACCTCAGAAGCCAGCTGTCCTGGGACTCTGTAAGCTCTTTACTACCAGAGCCGGCTTTCATGTGTCTTAAAGCTATTGACTAGGAGCACTGTGATCCATAGCAACCTCTAAGTGATTACAGAAGAATCAATGTCTGTAAAATAGTTTGATCTTTATTCATTGGCCATATCAAGAGAAATAGTAAAAACTTGCTTGGTATGTTTCTATTTCTAGTATTTGTGGTTCTGATTAATGATTAATAACACAGACATTTCGGCAGAGTGTCTCTGAAAACCTTCCCGACAATAGGAGACTTAAGAAATTATCTGCCAGACTAAGTGCTAGAACTTTGTAATTTATGATATCTTTATCTCATTTTGGATGAAATGGTAGTAAATATAATGTAGAAAAAGTTTTGCAAGGGCAAGAGTCTAGATTAATTGACGTAAAGGAGAGGAGCTCATTGGCTTTAAAGTTCTTTCCAACTCTCATTTCTATGCACTGAGGAGAATGACAGATAACATTTCGTGAAAACTGCATTTGTATTGTCTTTAGTGATTAAATGTTTCTGTTGTTCAACGTAATTCTTATATTCAGTGGATATGCTTAGCTGTATAGTGGCAAAAATCTATAAGCAATAGAAAATGTGTAACTACTCTGACTTCTGTGCTGAATGAAAAACAGAGGATAAATTCTTTAAGTCATGGGTGTTTGTCTTGTAAAACAAATAATAAGGATAAGGCAACATGTGTATTATGTTATTCATTCTGCCTTTGGCAGAGCTAGGGCATTTATGTGATATATTCTGTTCAATTACTGTAATCAAGCCCCTTTCACTGTTGATCAGAAGAGGAATGCAATAATTTAGAAAACTAACTTGCTGCCTTTGTTGTTTTTGACAAATGATTATGGAATTCTTCTATTTAGGCTATGTCTTTACTGATAGATGGGTAGCTATATATTGCTATGGCTTGACATGTGACCTAAGTCATGTGCTTCACCTATCCAAATGCCTTTGCTGTGAGAGGTCTCAGACTCCGAGTCCCTGAGTCCACTTCATATCTCTTAAAAATTGTGTGATGCTCATTTTTCAGAGCTTTTGCCTTTGAAAGTAGAGTTCTATGAATTGCTTTCTGATGCATTTTGGGACAGCCTGGCCTGTCCTCATATAATTTTGTCAGCCCAAAATACTGACAGCTGTTATCAGCAGCATCATGAGAAAGTTGTGAGGCAGCCAAGAAGGGGTAGAGACAGAAATGTGCTAGAGGTAGTTAAGCTGAGGATCAGCACTGATTCAGACTTGGAGACATGCTTGACTCATGACAGAGTGGAAGAGATGTGTCACATGCTGCTGGCAACACTAGAGTAAGAAAAACGGTCCAACACTGTCCAGTTGTAGCCTTCTCCAATCACAGCATGGGCAATACTGTCTCCAGAGTGTCTTCACAAGTTAGCTGGCCTGCTTGGACCTGTGCCAGAAGCTTGTTCCCACCTTTTGCTGCCAGGGACTACAATTCCTGCATAGAAGTAGCTTTCTTTTTCATGACCGTGCCCCAGGTGCAGTAGAGATCAGGAAAGCTGTTCATAAGTGATCACATTTGAATAGAAATTATAAACACAGCTCACCCAGATTGATGCCAAACCTCTCTGCAGAGAGTCCAGAAAAATACTAGACTTTTGCTAGGGAGGACTTTGCAGCTTTACCACTGTTGACATTGCAATCTGCCACTGACAATTCTGCCAAAAGGGCCTGTCTTAGCACAGGTCCTGTGGCAGAGATCAGCACAGACAGCACACGATTTTGGTGACCTTCCACTTCAGCAAATGTTGCTCAGCCAAAAGGTCCAAGTAACTCATAACTAATTAATCATTGCATTCAGAAGAACTTATTTATTAGGCTTTAATCCATTAACGCAGTGTTTATGTGAAAAATAAAAGACTATTAGGAAGCAAAACATTTTAAAACTTAATCTCTTGGGAACTGTGTTACTGTATAATGTTAGTAAGAATTGCTAAGGCAATAAGCAAAACAGACGCTTACTATTTGGCTAAGGCTATTTTTTTTCCTTCTTCCTGCCTTTCATTAACACACAAGTGAGTGGGTTTCTGAGGTCAGAGAGGTAGAAGTGAGGGGGAACAACTAGATATATGAGCCCCTGATATGGTGTCTGCCTATAAGCAAAGCTGCTCATTCTATTCTAGAAGGTCTCTGCTTCTTCATTGAAACAGACCTGAAATTGGCTTTTCAATCCATACTTAGACATGCAAGTACAGATTTGCCAAACTAACTTTACGAAAGTTTTTAGGTTTTACTTACAAAATATGTAGGTCAAAATTTTCAGTGGTAGGAGCCTACATATAAATTGTTTTTAAAAATTAAATAAATTCAGATTAATTCTGTTGTCCAATAGATGGAGCCAAATATTTGGACTTTTAGCCAGATTAGTGTTTTCGAAAGATTTTGCCAGATTCATCCAGATGGTTCTGGAATTACCCCTCCCACTACCAAAATCTAAGGCAAAACATCTGTCATTTGTGAAAAAAATCAGCAACACTATGCCAAAGTTGGTTAGGAACCTGGAAAATTAGATTTGGATGTGCTAATTTGTTCATTTTTTTATAGTGATAACAGTGACTAGGACTGAGTGGGGCAGTAGCGACATGAATGGTACTGAAGTTTTGATAACACGCTAGCATTAATATCACTTCCTTGTTGCAAAAAGAAGGTCTCCAGTCTGTTTCCATTGCAGTTCATTGCAAAAGCGATGCTGAGGTTTGTCCTTTGTCTGGAACAGACATTTACTTTTAACTCCAGATTCTGAGTCATCAAGGATCTGCCTTCAATTAGACAAACTCAGGTTGGAGCAGTTCTGTATAACTTCACGCACTATACTGCATTCCTGGTAGTTTTCCCACCCTCTAATTAGCTGTAGTCAGTGGGTCCAATTACACTTCTGCTTATCTGCATATCACAACTGAATGCAGAAGCTTGTGTGTGCGGTGGGGCGAGGAGAGAGAACTGGAGAACTGCAGTCAGCTGTGCCCCTTTGTGCTATTCTGCAGTGCTCAATTTTTGTGGAGGTTAAAGCTGTACTTATATACCAGCACCAGTTCTGTGGCAATGCCATTGCTTGTATTCGGTGTTGGACTGCAGTACAGAATTTGGATCAGATACAGCAGGACTGCAAGAGCTGTAGGCAATTTAATAATCGCACCTTGGCAGGTTGGTCATTTTGGGCAAGTAATTTCATAATTTCAGTGGCATCAGGTAGCCCAGGCATGTTATTTTTGCTGGAGAGCGTACTAGTGACATTCTCTAGAAGGGCAGATGGAAAAGCAAAAAGAGTGATGAGATTTTCAGTCAGTTTTGGTAGTTTCAACGGAGGCAGGATCAGGTAGTACAAAGCAGCATAACCAATTCACCCTAGAGAAATAGTCAATGTTTTGCTTCAGTAATTAAGATTATTTTGTTTATATCTGTTAGAGGTTGCTTGAAAGAATGAGGTGAAATAAAAGATTAGGTGCACCACACCTGGCATTGGCATTGCCACAACCAGAACTAAGCAGAGAAAAGTTCTGCTGTTTATTTCCTGTTGTAACTGACCTTACCCCATAGGCTGTACATAGGACCAGGATATACAGAACCACATGCTGGAGCAGTCTCTGTGATCTACAGTTCTTGTGATGCTTTTGAAACACAAGAATAATGATGGTAGAAATAACCTTGTAATACATTTCATTAAGTAAAAGGTTTCTAAAACAGGCTTTCCTAGTGCATCTGTGGTTTGTGTTTCAGTTTGGGATTTTTTTTTATTTTAGTTTTCTGGGTCTATGAAAGAAGGAAACAATGTTCAGGAGTCAGTACTGTTCAAACATTGTCAAAACAGAAAATATTAATGAAGATGATCAGAATTGCCAAAAAAATGCATTTTCCCCCCTATTGTTTCCCCTCCCTGGACCTCATTAAGTCTTACCTAGGGTCTATGTTGTAGTGACAAAGTGCTTTACAGGCATTAATAAGTTTGTCCTCACAACATCCTCTGAACAGCCATCCTTACATCATCCATCTTTAGAAGAGATGATCACAGAGAGCTTAAGCAAACTGTACCATTTATATATTGCATACCATTACATACCTAGGATTAGAATTCAGGAATTTCTTGTTCGTAGTTCCAGACAATTAGGACACATAAAGTTAAAAACAAATAGTTGCAAAATATTAACCAAGTTTTAATTGAACCTCAGTCATTTTTGTTCCTATGTTCCAATGCTTCATGCTTTGGGTAATATTTAACAGCATTTTTCACTTCCTGACGATGGAGTTCCATCCCTCATGCTTTGTATCTGTTTCCATGTTGCCTCCTTCTATCAAAACTCTTGGAGATGTTTTTGTAATGGTGAGGAGAAATGATTACATATCAGAGTATACTGCAAACTGCTTAGCCTTGTGGAGCTGGAGCTCAGTCCAGGTTTTCTGAGTCAGTCACTCACTGTGGTTTGTTCTTTTGGCAGTTGTGACTGAAAGGAATTTTAATGTGATATAAGTGAGCTCTTACCAGCTGACAGTAGGTTTTGCATTGAGCCCTATGTTTCCAAATGTTTGTGTTTCTGTTGGCTGTCATTGTAACACTCAGGTTCACTGAGAAACTGGATGAGTAATTTGGCAGAACCAGCAGGAATTTATTTTCCTCTGTGATCTATCAACTCAATAAAAGTTTGTGTTGAGTATCCTACCAACTCCAGTGGGCTTGCATTGAGAGACGAGTGGAGTTTGAGTGTCATTGCTGATGCTAATCCCTCATTTTACTGGTATAAAGTTGACTTTTTCTATTCCAATAAACTGAACTTGCACTGAGCCATTATTTATTGTATCTTATAAAATTTCATCAGATAATGTGTTCTGGTCAAGCATCAAATCAGATCTTGAAAAAGCAGGATGTCAAGTATATCCTTTCCAACCACATGTTAAGGTCATAAGTTGTATTAGAAAACAAGGAAAATATGTTTTCCATGAATAGCACAAAGGAATATCAGCTTTAGTTTTTTTGGAAATTCCATGAACAATTACACACCAAATGCTGTATAAAAGCATGATCAGCTTTTTGAACCCCAAAAGATGGAAGGGCTGCTAGTTTACTGAAGAGAAATAACATCTGTATACAACTTTCATAAAGCAACCACAGGTTGATGCAGTGGTCCCCAGTGGCAGAGGCCTTAACCATGGCCTTTCTGTGTTGAAAAGTTGCCCCAGGACATGGAAGAATGACATGTACAGAATATTGACTCTAATAGATTGTGTGGATTGAAATGAGTTACTTAGAAGAATATTGCTCCCTAAGTCTGTCTCTCTAAGATGCTGCAGGAGGCATAAACAGAAATGAGCACTTATGTCACCCACTGTTAATGTCAAGAGCAAGATACAGCATTACCTTTTCCAGGACGATACTGCAACTAATGTAATTGCTTCTGCTTCCCATATCTAGCTGGGTTTGAGGGCAAGTGCAACAATAAGAGTGTGTGCAAAAGGCTTTGATCACTGTTTTAGCTCGGATATGACTGATACTTTTACGTTGCAAATGCTGTGAATGAGCAATAGTAATAACATTAAATAGGGGATTTATTAAGGAGGTTTTAAGGATGATGATAGAACATAGGGATGTTACAAATGGATAATCTGCTTTGAAGCCAGAGAAGATGACAGTGAAGAGCCAGCCCGGAATGCTGCATAGTAGAAAGGACACAGTGTTCGGGTGAAAGACCTGATATCAAAGGACTGTCAGGGGAATTCTAATCTCAGCTATAGTGGTATAAATTATAGAATCATAGAAAGGTTTGAGTTGGAAGGAACACTTACAAGTTATCTGGTCCAACTCCCCTGCAATACGCTAGCACTATAACCAAGGTCAGGTCATATTTAAAGTTGATCGCAATGGCTACCAAGCATGGGATGAGAATGGAGTCGGTTTTTCTGGTGGTGTGAGCAATGTAGGATCAGATGAGATTAATGCCAACTGAGAATCTCTCTAGTGGGGTACATGTCAGCTCTCCCCAGAGTCAAACTTTATATTGCGAGCTGTGAGAGCTGCACTGGCCCAGACCAGAGATTCCAGATCTACAATAATCCCATTGCAATTGATGATAAAATCGTGATTGACGTTAAGGCAGATGTGGTCATACTCTTAATTTAATGGCCATGTGACAAAGAACATTCTTACAGTGTTATTCTCAGCTCTTTTCTATTATACAAACTGTAATTTCTTTAAACACACAGAAAAAAATGAAGCTAGTTATGGGAAGTTATTACAAATAAAAGAACTGATGTTAGATGTAAAAGAACTGACATTAAAGTTAAAGGTCTTTTGCCTTCAAACATTTTTTCTTAAAAGTATGGTTCTCTGAGGACAGATGACCTCCTTCAGTAATCCCTGTAATGAACAAGTCAACAAATTCACAGTGCCTGACTGTGTTCATCTTGCACTGACATGAAAAGTGCAGACAAAGGGCATCTAAGCTCTTGCTAAGTCAAACTGTACTTTCATTTGTATAAATGTAAGCAGTATAATCCAGTCCACAATGAATTCCAAAACTCTTTAACATTTCTTTTTTCTGCCATGTGTAGGTCACCTTAGGGGCTGCACATTGGCAGAGACATTTGACTCAAGGCATAATAAATGCAGCAAGCAAGTTTATAAACATATTTTCTTAGGCACATTGCAAAACATCCCTACCAGGAACCCCTGCACAGGAACAGGAAAAATCAGAGAAGTTAGAAAGTTCAAGAAAATCCGTGCAAAAATTAAAAGGCCTGAAAAAATAGCCCTTATAATTCCAAAAAGAGTAAATAAAATCCCAGCCTTCCTTATTAGTGAGTGTGTCAGTGTGACTTAATCATATGCTACAAACAGTAATTTCAAGAAAAAAAGTATCAACTATAGACAAAACCAACATTGATACTTCCTTTCTATAGGAAGACAGAGATATTCCATGATCTGTTACCTAGAAGCTGAATCTTGATAAATTCCAGCTGGAACTGAAAAACATGTCTATAAAGGGAGGAAAATATTTATTGGTGGCTGTAGCAGATTTTATATTCTTAGCAATTATCAAATTGATACAGATCTATTTTTCTAAAGAAATACTATATTCAGAGACACAAAAATTCACTCACATCTGTGATATGAATTTTTACTGAGGCTCTACAATTATGCCTTTGCCTTTATGACTTGTGATGGCAGATTTTTCAGGTCACTACATGAAACATGTACATGCAAATCCTCGCTTTACATTGTTTCCTGTGCGAGGGCTAGGCTTAGCCTGGATCAGAATGTGCAGGCATTAATACTATTTTTTAGTACTTTGAAGAGAAAAATCACATGCACCTTTTCTGAGTAGCTGCACTGCATGAGAGGCAAAAGCAAGGAAAAATCTAGCATCTGGTTTATTGTGTTTGTCCATCCACTTATGGTGTCGAGGTAGTGAGTTTTCTTTATGCGTCCTTTTTCACAGGAACAGGAAAACATCTTTTTCTCAGCTATATGCAGCCTACTCCACTTGGATTTTTTAGCCCTCCTCTAATGCCCTCCATCTCACAAAGCTCCACAGTCTGCTGACTGCAATTTAAGAAGATCCAAACACCAAGGGTACTTCATATGATGAAAACTGACAAAATTGATTAGGTAAATAAGAAAATCTAGATAAAGTTTAGTGCAATGAAGCCAGCAATTGGGATTTTCTAAGCATTAGCCTAAGAACCTGTAGAAAAAAATTATACTGTAATATCTGACAATTCCCTTCAATTGCAAAAAGAGAGGTCTGGCAATGGTGTCCTTATTGTGTTATTTGGGAACCACACACTGTCCACAGTAAGTGACAGAGACATTAACAATAAAGGTATTACAGGGGTGAAGCACTGAGAGCTCACAGAATTGAAAAAGCACTTCACTGTACAGCATTAGGTTTCAAAGAAAAAAAGACAGCTGGCACTGTTGCCAGAAATGTCTTTAAATGTGCCTAATTGGTATCTTCAACTTAATTAAGCCATTATGTGTTATAATTTTTGATAAAATTGGTTTGATTGGTTCTGAGGAGAGATGCTGCTGACAGAATAAGACACATTAGCTCTTTACTGTACAGCAGACCTTCAGTGGTGTTGATATCTGTAGTCAGAATCTGTGAATTTTCTCAGCTCAGCAAGTATACTCTGCAAGGAAAACTGTTGGACAAGAAAAGCAGATATTCTTTTTTTATTCCTTTTTTTAACATTAAGATAATTTGAAAAAATATTTCATGACTTTTCTTGGTTTACAGTCTTCTAATAAATGAAATGCCTAGGGCAAATTTAATTTCTGCTGTTAATATAACTTCTATTTGGCATTTAGAAGAGCAGTTGGGCAGCAGAACTGGCTTTGAACTGCTTTAACATCACCTGCATCCCTAAGCCAGTAATGTTCAGGTTTATTCTGCCAGGGTAAAAGAGAGAAGGTTCAGGTCTAGTCTGCATATTGTTCTTTCCTGACAGTTCCTGAAGGGCTTTCTAGCAAACAGAGTTGAATAAACTCATGATATTGTAACTGTTTCCTTGGTGGACTGTGCTTAGTAAACCCATGAAAAGTTTGTGTGAGGCAAATATTGTACCTTATGAGCAGTTCCTGGGGAAACTGGATTATAGCACCGTAGCACTTCTGAGGCTGGTGCAGTCTCTCCATAAATCCATGAATGGAGAATATGCTCTTCTTCATTTCCCAACACTAAGTCTTTATAGTTGCTGCTACAGTAGAAGGAACTGTACCTTCTCTTCTTCCATAGGAAAGGCTGAAAGATGCTAGAGAGAGAAAAGTTGTTGAGGACCTAAGGGAGCTTGGTCAAAAAATATGCTGTTTTCTCCTTTTAGTCCAATGTAGCATTTGGTTTGCTACATGTTTGAGGGTTCTGCTTTTTACAAGGAAAGATTTTGGAGTTAGTAATAATAATAGTATTCAGCTGGAAAATGCTAACTCTGATTTAACAACAACAGTACTCAGACCTACCCAGACATATTCAACAACTGTAGCATTATGTTACGAAGCAACAGCTTTCAAGATCAGTCTCAAGCTAAATAGAATTTATTTCCATATAGCTCTGCTTACTTCTTCTTTCCCCTTTCCTCAAGTTAGTCCATGAGAAACTTGAAAAGCAAATTAAAATGAGTTGTAAAGGTGGAGACACAGTTGTGATGGCCTTTGAAAAATCAGTCAAACCATTCTTGCAAACTCTAAGATTTTAATGACTAGAGAAAATCCTTCCACAGCTCTCAGATCAACTCTGACAATATGTTAAGATTTCATTACTGGTATGTCATGGCAGGAAGGAGAGATGAATTCATGTGACAACTTCTGTATCCCAGCTGCTGTGGGGTGAGAAATAGAATCTGAAGCAACTGCAGCAGTTGTGGTACAAATGGTACAAAATTCAGGTTAGGAACCCAAATTCCTGTTCTGATTGCCTGGCATTACCTGTGGAAAACAATATGATAATTGTCTTCTGTATCTGCTTTTGCATTTATTCATATTAAGAAAATGGAATCAACCAAAGCTGCTTAACTCCCTTCAAAATCTGGTTATGATGGAATGATCTTTCAGGAATGTTACTTTGGAGAAAAACAATCCAGGCTCTGACAAAGAAGAGTATAATTGTTGCTCTGGGGCATATTGCTGTTAAAGTAGAAACATGAGTGAAGAAAAGCAAAGGTCTATTACTTCGGCAGTGTGAGAAGACGATTGCCAGTTCATTGACCAATAAAACCCAAGGGTTAGGTGAATATCCTCCTGAGTGATGCTGTATTTCAGCAGTACTTTTTATTTAAACTTTTGCAGCACTTTACAAACGGTAATGAATTTATAGTCTCACCAGGCTCTACATTTTGCTTCTATAACAAGGTGTGCTGAAGCAGGCATACTGCACATGCTCAGACTGGAAGCTTCCAGACCTACAATGAGCCTTTCCTGGTGGCAGCAACATCTATAGGATTCATACAACAAAGAGGGAAAATGTGACTCGAGAGTCAAGTCCTACTATTGTTTTATCACGGGTAGAGGTACTCTTTTCAGAGAAACAAAGTCAATGGGCTCTTATTGGAAATCTAACTCTCTAATAGTTAATTCAGGCAAGAGGTTTCCCACCCCTAGAAAATTACTTGCAATGGTACTTGTTGATTTTACCCTGCATTTAATGAAAAAAAGGGGAAAGGTAGTTCAGCACTGCCATTTTTGAAATTTTTTTCCTAAGAAACTATCCCAAGGGAGTCTGACTCTTCTCACAGGGATCCATTCCCTGGCATTTCATCACAGTCCATCTCTCTTCCCATTTTCGTCTGAGCTGGAAGGAGAGTTCTATAGAAATTTCTTTAGGAGAAGGAATTAAAAATCATAGAAGTGTATATTTTTACAGAAAGCACTAACATAAGAATGCCCAGTCAGTCACAGGACAGTCAATGGAATTAAACATTAACTCAATTTAAAATGGAAACATAAAAACAAGTGCTTGTTGCACAACATGTGATTAACTCTGGGAACTCACTGCCACAAGTATTTATTGGAGCACACTGCAAAGTACAGTTCTAGAAATAAATAAATAAATAATCATGTTGCATTAATAAGAGAAATATGCTGTATATGATGACATAAACTGTAGAATTCATACCAGCAGAACATAAAATAATTACAAGTAAGGAAATGTCTGCCCATCCAAGCTGTTGTTGGTTTTAAAAGATGGAGGTATTTTTATGCCTCTTTGAGGTGCCAGCTGGGACTTATCTAAGATCCTCTCCCATGAAGCAAGCTAGTGAGGGTTGGTGATCTTATAGTTACTGGAGGAGCCAGAACAAAGATGGTCCTAGTCCACTTGCAGCCAGTACTGCCAGTCTGCACATGCATGCAGGTCTTGTGGGTTCCTTCTCACTAAAGCAGAAGCTCTCCCTGCTAAGGAACTGAGCTGGATCAATGTATGAAATTAATGTACCTCCACAACCTGTGCTGTCTGGGGCTTTTCCTTATTGCTCAAAGTATGTCTTAGCACAAATGTATCAACTACTGGTGGAAATGATTCTTCAGGGAGCAGAGGAGAAGGTGGGGAAGGCACACGCTAGAAAATGTATGCCATCTTCCCCTTTACAGTATGTTAGGTAGATATGTTCCTGGATTGGGAGTTGTCTTTGCTACTTAGAGGAAAAGAAAAAAGCAAAACCCAAATACGGTAAAACTCCAGCAACAAAAAGCGCACAAATTCTCGGTGAAACACTGAGTCAGAGTGAGAGAGTGAAAATTATAGCTTTTAACATTTCCCAGGAGATATGTAGCTTGCAGATTGTACTTTCAAAACATGACATACTCTTGTGACCTGAATAATATGACTAGCTAAAACAAACTCCTTGCTCCTACAACTGGAAGCTTTCTGTGACATTTTACAAGCAGCAACAGTTGTGTGTGGCCTTTCACAAACGAGGATACAAAATCAGAGCCAGGTCACACATTAGGACTGCTTGCAGACAGCTTATTCATCAAATATTTGGCTGGGCTGTAAAATCCTGTTCATTTCATACACAGATTAATAGTGAGAAGTGATGTGAAGGCTGAGTTCAGGTCTCTCACCTGTAGCCACTGGCCATCTTTCAGCATGAAAAACTATCATCATGAACATGCTATTCTTTGCTAGAGGCCACAGAAGTTTTATTTGTAATGAAAATGTAAGATGCACACATATTGAATCAACAGCTTGAAGAGGAGTTGAAGTGTTGTCTTCCCAGGGCTTAGACACTGCTTATTGTACCCTGGCTTTATGGAAGTTGAGAGGCCTAAACCACAAGTGTAAGGAGTCCAGTAATGTCTCATATCACAGGATTTCCCAGGTGGGCAAAATCTTCATATGGTCATCCCAGAAATCTTCAGCATCTTCATAACTGACCCTTTGCCTTAGTTTGGTTTCAATCTGCTGCTTTCCAGGCACTGAAGTTGAGGTGAATTCAAACCTCATCTACCCTGGTCTTTCACTTACCCTGTGTTTTGTATCAGTTCCACCATGAAGGACATAGAAAAGAAAGAGAGTATGTATTTTGAGAGTCTATAATTATAATGTAAATACAATTTAATGTTAACAAGATTATCTACGCGTGGGAAAGTATTTGCCCTTTGAATGTATGATGTTGAATTAATGGCATCAAGCAGTATGAGCTGGCTTAACTTGCCTGTACTCTTTCATGCTGCTTTCATGCTGCAAGTATCACAAAGAGGCAGATGTCTGCGCCTTGCCTTGACTACAGGGAATATCAGTGTGAGAAAGATGCTGCCAAGATGTGTGATAAAACGAGAGTACGCAATTTCTCACACATCAACGCTATTGTTAATTAAGACAACTTGCAAACCTGGATGGGAACTGGGGTTTGGTGGTTGGTTTTTCTTGGCTGCACTCTTTATGAAGGGAAAAAGAAAAGGCACGTAGGGATTTCTATTTTCCTAAAAGAACAGAATTTATCTGACTGCTGATACACAACGTTCAAACTGAGAATAGTAGTGGTGGAGCAGGAGAGTCTGTCATTTTAAGTGATCAACTACTGGGAGCTTTTTTCTCTTCCTTTTCTTGAAGTGGTGGTATTTTTCATATTCTCCAATTCTGAGGCACGCTGCTATCTTCCCAAACCCAGATTGATTGGTGTGTGCTGCTAAGTCTAAGTACATGCTGCTTGAATACTGGCCAAGCTCACTTCCAAGAGACTGACTTTTCAATCTTGATCAAATTATGACTCAGTGAACTTTCAAGCTGTAGCAAATCTGTTTCCCAGCTAAGGACAACAGAAGGGCAGCTTGTATTCAGTTCATCTTCTTATTCGCACCCCATGCAACACTAACAACCTTCAGGGTGATATTTGTTCTGGATATGGACTATGGAGTACAATAAGATGGTCTTTCTCATTTTGTTCTTTAGTGCCAAGAGAGCAGCAGCCTGGGGTGCTTGCGATCTGCTTGCTCCCCTTTACTCACTGACTGATGAACATATGATTGCCCAATTAGTACTGCCTGTAAGAGAAAGGAACAAACAAGGCAGATGATGTCATTTATTTCATTCGGGAAGCAAAATAAAATGGAACTGCATCGACGGCATTGGTGTGAAGAAATACTGGAAGGAGTACTAGAAAGTGTTAGCTGAACAATGTTACACTTTGCAGAGAGCTTTATTAGATGGAGAAAAAATTATTATTAGTGAAACCTTTCATAGAAAGAATTTAAAACAAAATACAGTTGGTTTGGGAAAGGCAAATTTTTAAGGGTTTAAAAACAAGGCATCAATTTCTAAACATAATTGAAGGCCTAACAGGACACTGTGTTGTTGAACACTGTAGAATAAAATTGCACTGTATCAGGGAAGAGAGCCAGAAGCACTATTGCCCAGGCATAAATGCAGAGAAAGCTTGCGCTCCAGGTTAGCTGGAGTAGTTCAGGGATGATCAAAGCCTGGACAGAGAGAGGGAAGACGTTTGCACAAAAGGCTACTCTGACATATTCTGTGTGCTGGGACACTGATCAATACTTGCAAACCTCCTTATATTTTATATTGGTCTAATAGTTTCATGTTTATGGTAATTGATTATTTCATTGCAGTTCTTTCCTTTGTCCTGCTTACCCCTCCTTCCTCTTTCATTCTGCTTTTCCTGTGAAAGCCTGATAGATTATGAGGAACAAGCTATTTAGTTATAGAAGATCATTCCTGCAAAAACTTCAGTATTCTTTCCAGTTGAAGAATCTTTCAAATGCCAACTTGTGAGTCTTCAGTCTTCTGTGGTGGTATTGACCCGTGGATAGATAAAAGGAAATAAGAAATTTAACTGACTCATGCAAAGATACTCTGCGCATTCCTTGAACTCCCCCAAGGATTTCTGACTTATGCTTGAAGTATCTTAGAGTTGTAGAGCAATTTGTGTGCAAAATCCCAAATTATTACAAAGCGAGGCTTACAAATATCCTTTTCTTCAACTTCTCTTCCATTTTTTTGTCTCTAGTATAAAGGAAGCTGAGATAGTACTGTGTACAAGCCACACAGCATAAGATAATAATAAATACTGGTTGTGAAACAATTGCTAATTACAGGTAATACCAGTACTTTCACAGATGAAAGCTAAAAGTGTGAAGGGAAAGGTGGGTTGAAAGCTGGATGAAAATTTCCAGTCGCCATATCTGCAGGGGATCACATTGTTACTGAATTTTCTCTGCTTTCTTTTTATTTAATGCAAATAAATGGTAACTTGTTTTTTATTTGACACTGTAATGAACATAAAACCAGGAGAGACCTAAATTCAAGAAACATGAGAGCTGGCAAAAGATTTGAAATAGGAGAAAATGATGAAGAAATGTCAAAGGCAAAGAGCAAGACAGCTTCCTCCCTGGAGCCAATACCTGGTTCAAACTCTCCTGAAGTCTAAAAGTGTCATGATTTCTTTAATTTTTATTTTTAATTTATTGCTCTTCTGTATCCACTGGGATGAGAAACAGAAAAATAAAACAACTTCTGAGGGACACTGGAAGAAATCTTGGCTCAAGAAAATCCACTTTCAAGACATGTTTTTCTCAGGATTGTCATTCATAGAAGGCTGATGGCAATGTCTGGCTGTCTCAATACTTCCTGAAACTAAGACCTTGAATGCAGGCTTTATAAAAACCAGTTTCTCAAAAGGAAGCTTTAGAAATTAAAATCAATTTAGCACTTCTTGACATTTTTTTCTTAATAACACTACAAGAAAATATAAATTCCAAATTATGGAACAACTTAAATTATGTCTATATTGTATGCTGGGCTGCTTGAAAGAAATGCTCTCCCCTGAAAATTTGTTCTTATATTCTCTCTTTCTACCCTTCCTGCAGTAGGTACTGCTGCAAAATCATCAATCTGAATAACTGGCTAACAATCTCTGATGGATGATTCAAGCTAATATATTCTAATTTCAATCTAACATATTCTATACTTTAATTCTGATCTGGGAAAAAAACCCCAATCAATCAAACTAAACCAAGCAAATTACTTTTGGCTATTTAGTAGATATTTATGTCTATATTGTCTCTAGAATTCCTCATCTCTGACTTGTTTCCTAAACCTGTATTTAATTTTCATCTGTTCAGACATTTTTACTGAGTTAGAACCAAATAAAATAAATGTATTTTAAGAACATTTTGAAATTATTTTTAGTCTGTTTTCATAGTGGTCCAAAACAGCTATAAAAGTTTTATAGGCTTTTTTATGTTTATATGGAACATTTCTTGTTCTTAGAATTAACGCATTCTGCCTCACACAGGGCACTAGGGGTGCTTCTTTCCTACTCTCATGTTATATTTCAGCTAGGAGGGATATAGCTCAGCACTGCCTTGGACAGACCTGTAGGTGTTATCAGATGCAGAGATGGCCTAAAGAAGTCTTAGGAAACACATTATTTGATGTTAGTACCTTCAGTGACTTTCTCCTGTGAGTGTGCTTTGTTCCCAGGTGGGACAGAGCTGCAGGTGTCCTGCAGCCCATCCTCACCTGCCCCGTGGGACACAAGCCTTCCACCGTCAGTCAAGCTGAAAATCCTTATCAGTGCATTTTAACAGATAACTAGAAAATTCTAGTCATTTATAATGAGCAAGCCCTGGAATCCAAATATTCCAATTTCAATTTGCAGTCTTCCTTCAACCTGCCTATGTTCACATCCAGATTTTGGGCACAAACCTCTATTTCTTTGATGAACAGACGGTGAACCACTGAGCTGAGTAAACCTACAATTTCCAGGCCATTCGGTGGTTCCTATCAGGATTTCACAGCTCAGAGCCCTGTCTAGTTCCCACACAGCAAAGCACTGAGAGCAAATTTGTGATACTGACGTTTAATTTGCTTTTTCTATAATATTCCTTTCTGCTGAAAACTTTGGAAAAATCCATCTACTATGACATTTGCTTTGTTAAGCAAAATTGGGAAATAAATATGTTTTTCAGTCTGTTTTCTTTTAGAAAGTATTCTCAACTGGAATGGAACAGCTTGTGCTAAAATACCCAATTATACCAGAACCTCTCCATGAGGCTATTTGACATTGTTTCTTCCTTTTCTGCAAAAAATATGATAGAAACTAAAAGCCTGACAAAATTTTCATAAATGTATTTTATTCATTTCTTGTGCAGCAGGTAAATATGTGAGACTGTTGTCAAGAAGATTTATTATATCTATGCAAGTGTAGGGGTAACATGAACTGTTTTAAAGAGCAAGGAGGTTACTGTATTGTCATAACACGTATGTACGTGCTTTTACCCTGCCAGACTGCTCACTTAACAATAACGAATAAATACTTACTGGGGAAAGTCTTCTCCTGACCCCAGCATACTCATTTTTGATTGTTAAGTCTTCGTGCATGACGTCTCACTGATCCTGCAGTTTTGTTCATGTTAGTAAAGAAACATCTTTACTAACCACTGATACCTGAGCAATCAGTGAAGGACAGTGTAGTGGCATTGTAATGGGGCTTTGTGTTGGGCTAACTGTTTTTTATTCTGTTGACTTTGGGTTTCAGATTCATTGTCAGGGCAGTTTTTAAGAGGCTTCACGTGAAGAGGCAAAAAAGAGTTAAAAAATAAGGTGGAGATAGCAGTTACTGAGATACAATAGAAACGGTAATAATCTGAGGTTGTTCTGGGATACCTCCCATGTGGTCAGGGACCATCCTGGATCAGAGAGCACCATGGGTGGTGCAGCACGTTGTAGGCTGGAGTCCCCAGATGGTGAGGGAAGCAGATAAGTGTGGTTATAGCATTAAAAAGTACAAGCAACAGGGAAGAATGGAGAGATGAAAAATGAATTAAACATTCTGTTTTCCATCCTGGCCAAAGTGGGCTTCAAAAAAGCATGTTTGTACCTAATCAGTCTTTCCATGTCCTCCATTAGCTTGTTCAAGACCAGATGATGATTATAAAAATAGGCAGTGGAAGTAATGACTACAATCATCTTTCTCTCTGATTCCTAAGCTGGCCACAAAGGGGACTCCTGCAGATACTTGCTTTAAAATAACAGTTTGGGCAGAGCTGTGGCTTGAGGTAAGGAACTGCCTTTGGCTTCTGCTGAGCGTTACTGTCATCTTGGCAACTTGACTGCACCTGGACTGCAGAAAGCCGTGACTTTCAGCCTCTTTTATAGGATGGAAAATAGCTATTGTGTCTGAGATTTCCTTTTTTCTGTGTTATCCCTTACATTTTTCATGTACTCTTTCTCAGCTAGTTTATAGGACAGATAATTTAATCTGAGAGTTGAGTAAATGTGCTGAAATACAGCCTACACTTCACTCATATGAACTTATATTGTTTTGTTTTATTTTATTCTGTTCCCTTGAACGAAAATAGTCATTTTCACTGAAAGTACATGGGGAGATTTTTATACAGACAGAGATAATATTTAATGTGTTATTTTTTTTTAGAAAGTGAAGATGAAAAATTCTTTTAGCAATTTTAGGAAATTGCTCTATTTTCATCTGTCATGTAGTCTTAAACCATGGAGAGGTCTTACAGACAAGTATCTTTTTTTTCTTTTCAGTATGATCTGCTAGAAAAAAAAGACAATATTAGGAGAGCAGAAAACAGTAAATTAAATCTATATAGTTGACAGAAAATTGTCTAATTCTCTCTGCAGAGGGAATTTATAATTTTGTAATTTATAGCAGTTACAATATTTAGAAGTGATGGGATTATTAAGTGGATGGTATTCATTTGAATATACTTGCAGTGTAGCTCAACTATTTAATGTTTGGATACTTACAGCACCTCTCTGCAGCAGGGAAGTGCTATTGTGTTCTTACAAATGGGAACAAAGAAAGTAAAAGTTCCTTGCTGAAGGTCAGAGAAGGAGTCTTTTACAGTAAGATATTATATCTCTAATTAGAGATTAAGCTCACATTGTAACCACTAGCCTTCTCTAACTGGGTTGTTCCAGTGTGGTAATTATTGTCTGTTTAAAGGGATCTTGAATGACACCTGAGTGGAACAAATTATATGGAAATTATATTCATTATTTAGTAATTAAAAACTGTAGCAGTCCAGTCAGTCGGTCCGATCCCTAAAGGGCATACGCTGCAGTAAGTAATCTTTCAAAAGTTCTCCATGGTATTTTCATACCCATGTGTATGAACTGAAAACAATCTCACCTTTTTCATTAGTAGGGCATGTAGTAGGGTAGGCAAAGATAAGAGGGACTGTAAAGATTTCATAATGTTACCAATTTAATAAGCTCCTAGCTCTAAAAAAAGGCAGAGGAGAAATGGGAGAAAAAGTACATCTGAGTCATTTCTCAGTTATTACTTAGCCACTTCTGAATCAGGGTGGTATTTATCAAGTGCTGCTGGTGCTCCCTTTTCTCAGTTGTCTTTTCTGGTGTTGGCTGCTATTGCATGCAAAAAGTATTTCATGGTTTTCTTCCTTTCTCTCACTCATTTCCTGGCTTCTGGTGCTACAAGACTCCTGGATCTGATGCTCAATTTTTCTCTATCTCCCAACATCTGACACTCAGGTTTCTTTCTTCTATTTTTTCCTTTTTTTTCTTTTCACTAATATTTCCATGTGTCAGTAAAGTCTAGTGCAGCTGACATAAGAAGGAGATTCCTTTCTTTCATCAAAGATAATGTGGATATAAGCCCTCATGGCTGGGTTATCTCACAGTTTACAATGACAAGCCACCCCGTCTGATGAAGAAGTGATGTCTGTATTCTGTCTGCAGCATATATAATTGCAGCAACTGACTTTGGTTGGTTGGTGTCATAGGTGGACAGAAGTAAACATCTTCCAGCAATATGGGGTGAAATACTTCCTTTCCTGAGGAAAGCAGCACTAGAAAATGGATTCTGTTGAGTAAATATTTAAAATGTAAATGAATAAGCTGTTTAACTGAGAACTTGGTTCCTTCTCAAACTCTGACAGAAGTTCTTGTTTTTTAATTACTTTCTGCATCTCCAGCCTGATGTCCCACATGCTTTAGCTGGAAACCTAGGAGAGTTATATCCATGGCCAATGGACTAAGCAGACACTGTCCACTTTGGCTGCTCTGTGGACAACTTGTGTTAAAGATGGGATGTGATGTCACCACCCTATGGCCATAAGAACCAGCTGCCACAGTCTTTGGGCCAAGAAAAGATAGGGAAGTGAAAGCAGGTAAAAAAAGTTGAAATGAAAGTCAGATGAGGGTAATTGGCTGCATTAATGCAGATTAACTGTCCTAGAAGAGAACAGTTTATAGGCAGCTTCACCATCATGCCTTAAGCTGTCCCTTATCCTGGAAGAATCCTAAATGTTTGAAACTGAATGGTTAGTATTTATTAGGCTTTAAAGATCTATTATACTTCTCATCAAGAATAAGTTTTTGGAAGTGTGAGGAAAAATAGAATTCTCTGCTGATATGTCTGTGGTTTGTGAGTATCATTCTCCTGCAGATGGTTTCATTCATACAAATAGCTTAAAATGAATAAAAATGATTTAATAACTTCCTAACTGACCTATGCAATTTTTCTACTTCTGTGCTGTGACCTAAGGCATCTCAGCCCTACAGTGATGGTAACTTTGAGCAGCTCACCCAGGGAACAAAATTTAGCCTGCTCTGAACAAAATATGTCTCATGTATCTACCTCATGATAGCCATGGAGGGGGCATCAAGGAATGCATGCTATTTATAAGCATATGGCCACACATATGTATTTTTTAATTTGATGCTACTTGTGATAAACAGAATTTAAAAGAGAGTTCCTCTGGATAAAATAAAAACTGTCTATTTGTGAGAATTAGCAGCACAGTATCAATAGAGAAAGGAGGTAAATGGAAGAACAGGGACGAAGACAGAGCCAAGGGGACTGCTCAGCTCCCTACACTGCCTTAGCACGACTGCACTTTAATTCTGCTTTGCAGTGACCTCTAGGGACAAAAGAGCAGATCAGTCTCTGATGAGAGCATTAACAGGGAGAGTGTTAACGTTTTGAATGGAAACTATTCTCCGAGCTGAAGTTGCCACCAGGCGCCCCTAGCCTCCCCAGTGAAAAAGGCAAGGGTTTATTTGTGAAAGTGGATCAAAATTTATAGTCTGGGTAGAACTTCAGACAAAGGCATTAACTGTTGAGTCTAAGGATGGAGATTGTTCACCTGATTGAGAACAAACTTGATAATTTTTCTAAAAAGTTATGTCTTGGTCTGAAACTGCCCGGAGCTCCGAATGGATTGGATTCCCAAAGGTCATGGGGCTGTTTCCCTCCTAGGAGTTTTGGCCAGGGTTAGGAGCAAGGCAGAATAGCCATCTTATAAATGCAGTCTTCGTCACAGAGTTTGTGACAGCTGCTATGTCATTCTTAGACTTTCATTTCTTATCCAAGCAGGAAGAACCAAAGCCTCTGCTGAAGAATCATGAAAGACCCATGGCAAATTTCAAGATCTGCATAACTAGAATTGTGGTCATGCTAAGTGGTTCATGCTTAGTTTGTGAACAAACACTCTAGAATGTTCTTGGTGAGAGCTTGAATGTGGAGAGGCAAATCACAGCTGCAATATTTCATCCGGCTTTCTTTTATAAGTCACAATGTGTAAAATTTATGATATCAATATATGTCATAGCAAGGATCATAAGAAATCAGAGAACTCAGTAGTTTATGAGATAGTTCACCAAATTTATTCAGCAGCATTCACTGTGTTCAAGTTTTATCACATACATAGCTGAGCTGTTCTCAGGATACCTCTGTATGTGACAGGTTGAGTTTATATGAATAAATTACTTTGGCAAAAAAAGACCCAACCCAAGAAAATAAGTGAGCCACATGGACAAAAAATGTTCTTTGTAAAATCAGTTCCATATCTTTTGGGCTAGATGCCTATTACAGACATCCATGGACAGACCCCAGGAAGAAATTACAGGTAGCAATTGCAGAACCTCATAAATAAGCAAAGACACATTGCATAGTTCTACTTTTTGAGTGAACTTTTGGAGAAAGGAGCCAGCTCACAGAGAAGATTCAGTTTTCCACCAGTATCATTGAACTAAAGAAACATGAATGAATCCCAGTGATGTAGCAGACAGAAAGCCATGCAAAAAAAAGCACCAGAAGGATGCAAGTGACAAAACCAGGAGGATATACTGGGATAAGTTTGAAGGGAGCAGTTTGTCAAGGCCAAATAGCTTCAGTCTGTGCTTTTGTTATTATCCTGAGTAGTTCCAATCTTCTGCATTTACTGAGTATCGCTGTCTTCTTAAAATCCTGTTTTGACATCAGTAGTGAGGAAATTTAATATTTCCTGTTGCAGCAGCATTTAAGAATTTGAGTGTGTGCATAATCCCAAAGCAAATAACCACTGAGGTCTCTTGTTCTGAGCTACTTGTGCAACTTTTAAGATAACTGTTTGCCTCTTTGACAGCCTAACTGGATGGTTATGGACACAACTCACTATCAGTATTGTTTTTTCCCCAGTAGTGGGACCAGAGCATAAAGCAACTGATGGCCTGATATCCTTCTCTCTCACTTGCAGTTGTCTGGAGGAGGTCACAGGGCCAGCCTTGATCCACTGCCAATAAAGCCATAAATCTCTTTGAGACTTGCCCTCCTTTCTGATTTCTGATACAGACCGAGTTAGTCTTGATAAAAATATGATGAAAACAACCTTTTTTTTATAGGGTTCTGCTAAGTTCCTCTTCCAGATCCAGCTGACAGAAAGAAATTTCAGTTTTGCTTTGACAAAACTGTAATGAAGCCAAGCCTCAGCAGATTTTAGGTTTAGGCAAAAATGTTTTTCTAAGTTCTCGCATTATATAAACCACTTCGGCTTAATGCATGTGCATGGGGATGTTTCATGGAGATCCATGGCTCTTTCCAGCAACACAACAATATCCACTGCAGTAGGGGCTTTTGAACTGAAAGTTCTTGCCTCCCAAGGATTAAGAAGATCATCTGCTGCAGTTGTTAGTGCCTACCATGGAACCTGGAATTTTTCCTCTAAATCAGGAATTTACCATCATTGAAACATTTTGCTACCACCAGAGGCTGTTTCCTAAGAGGTTTCCCAGATCTCTGTTTCACTCCAGGCAATCAAACATCTGTGCTTCTGTTGCTCTTGGAGTCTCATCAGCTGAAGGTTTGCAGTAACGCAGCTGGGAGGCTGTGTACCAGTGACCTGTTCTGTTGTCACTTCACTGCACAATGCTCTTTGACTAAATTCAGACCCCAAAATTTGTTCTCCTTAATTTTCCTTAAGAGTATCCCAGAGATTCCTCTGTGACAGTGAAACCGTGGACTCAGTATTTAAAATCAGTTGCTTCTTTTGGTTAATATTAACTTGCTGAGAGATAGAAACCAGAATGTGATTATGCACCCAGTGTTTTCAAACCTATCTCTGAGCCAGGTGAAATGGCAACAGGACATGAAAAGGTGCTTCCTTCAACTCCTGGGGCTCAGGGCTTGCTGGAGGAAGAGGCCATTCAGCAGAAGAGGGTCAGAGACATGAAGTGATTTTTCCATTATGGGGTTTCTGCAGGATTTCCTCATGGAAGGTAGCGCTCTTTTTTGCATTGCTGCTCCCTGCTTTCCCCTCAAGGCTGCAGGCCTGGAGTAACATGCAGACACAGTGAGAAAAGAAAGGGTAATGATGCAGCGATGCTGGCATGGGGAACCCATTCCCTTATGTTTCCTAAAGGCCAGGTACTCAGGATCCAAATTTTCTGTAGTCTCATATGTACTGAGGGACAGGACTGTCTCATGCAGCATCATCCGGACTGATGGCCACTGTGAGGCACTCCTGTGCGTTGCACACAACCACTGACACCGACACTGGCCCAGCCACGGACAGTCATCTCTGTACAAATCTGGGTATGCATCTTCGAAAAAAGAAACTGGGTCTTTCTTTCTTTTTCTTATCAGAGTGCAACAATTTGGTATGAAAATATTCCAAAAAGGAAGTATCTTGTTTTCTCTCTGAGATTTGGATAATTTATCTATCACATATGGTAGGAAGCAGTACTGGGATGCTTGATGCTTTCTTTGTGCAAAGATTGTGTGAGAACCTTCAGTGAGGTTCAAACTAAAACTATACTATTCTTATGCTTGCAGTGCGTAAACCAGAAATGTTTTTCAGTTGCAGTGGTTTTGCCATTTTAGGATTATAGTTCAATGATAACTTTTGTCCAACTCTTCTGGTGCAAGAGTAAAGGATGGTGTCTGCAGGTCTGTTAAAAAAACAGCATTTCTATAATCCTGATAATTTCTGGTTATCTGCCAAGGTATAATTTTCTTGTCTGGTTGCCAGTTTAGACTTAGGGGTTTGAACTTTTCTTTGAATTGATTACATGTCTTGCTTTATATTCTGTCTCAAAATTTCAGAATGTCTTAATTTTGTTCTCCTCTGATCTTGTGAAGATTTATGATTTAACTATGAGGCTGGACTCAGTCCAGAGATTTGTAACTGGTTTAAATATCCTCAAAGTTTGGATGCGATCAGGTGATTTTGCTCCATGTCTTAGGTTCCTTGTTATTTGTATCTAATTGTTTTTTTCCTATTTAGATGCATTCAGATAAAACTTCTCTGACTCGTACAGGCTGCTGTCTCCATCTGAATTATCACTGTTTAGGGACAATAGATATTGCTGTCAGCCACACAGTGACACAATTTTCCATCTTTCTGTAACTTGTTTTTTATGCATTGCATTTTATTTTTGCTGGGGGAGGGCTGTTTTAGTTTTGTTAGAATCAGTTTACCCTATTGCTTTTTTCCAACACAACTTTTTGCCTGAATCTTACATGTTCTTTCAGTTCACAGATTTCTTTGCTTGAAGATGTCTATTCATATGTGAAAATCGCAACCTTCAGAGCCATCTAACACTGGAGGTAGAATGAAAACAGGAGACTATAAAATGTCACTGAACTATTGATTGTTATTTGGTTCATATGAAGGAAAAGAAAACATCCTGGTGAAGACGAACCTAGGAAATGAAAATTTGGCTTTCCACATTGAACAATCAGGTCAGTCTTTATTCCGCACTGTCAGTGCTAGTTAATTCAATAGTGATTGTTTCCACTGTGGTCGCAGAAAAACTACTTGGGATAAGAGATGTTTCTTTACAAATACAGGGGATATTTTGGCTGTGGTTTATGACTGAGCTCTTAGATGAGTCTTGGACACAGTCGTAATAAATACTTAATGATGAAAATTATAATTACTACTTCTATAGAGGCGTTACTCAGCTGTGCCTGGCTTGACTCTTGGCAACAGAGTCAGCACATAAGCTAATCTGAAGGCAGACAGATAATTTCTTATAGAAGAAATGGCTTAGTCCTGTAACGCCAAGGCTTAAGTAAAGTTGAGGAAAAGTCATAAATTGTCATTCTGATACAGCTGTAGTTCAAGTCTCATTATTACAGGTTGTATGACAAGATGGCAAATAAATCTAGCTGGTCTGCAGAAAAAGAGACTGTTCCATATGTGTTTTCATCTTTTATTAGTGGCACAAGCATTGCGGCAAAACAGCAGGGTACCCAAAGAGACCAAGTAAAAGAAAGTTTTTCAATACCACCATAGGTTTTCGGACCACAAGGCCAGTGGGCTTTCTGTTTCATTTTTTTCAGGAAGTGGCCATCTAAGCCACTGGAACGTACATCAAATGGCTTATCTCAGTTGTACCCTTCCTGTGATGCAGGAGAAAAGCCTGATACTGGGGCTTTGCTTTTGCTGGTTTTGTCTTTAACATCCCCTTTTTCTAATCACAGGGTCTCACCCAGGTGGCTTTTTGATTAGAGTAGCCTGTGTCCATCTTGTGAAATCCCTTCCAGCAACAGCAGCGTTGTTTATGGCTGGGGGCCTTGGGCAGAGAGGTGGAAGCCTGAGGCCTGGCCCGGGCATCTGGTAGGACTGGACGGACCCTGAAGAGGACCCTGCCACAACCCTTCCAGACAGGACCTCTGCTTTGAAGATGCAAAAAACATGGAGCTGTTCTCTCTGCTCATCCTGCAAGTGGCCAGGGTCTAGGAGAAGCCTGGTACAAAGAACATCGGGGGACTGGATGAAGAAGTTCTCTGAGCCTGGAGGTGACCTAGTGGTTTAAATGTCCCTGTTTTCTCCCCCATCCTCTCATTCATGTATGTGTCCCCTTATTGCTTTTGGAAATATAGTAGGTGTTTCTCTTAGTTGTACTTATGTCAAATATTTCACAGGGTTGTCTAGCCCTCAGCAAAGAGTGCTATAAAGAGGAAAAGTAAAAGCAAGCCAAGGACATGTAGTAGGTTTCCTGGGGAGCGGGTGAGAAAAGACGGACTGTGTGTAGTGGCAGAGCTCCAGGTGCAGCATAAGGTATTCGGCCCTCCCTAACTACAGCTGGAGATCACTAATAGCTCTGACATCTACAATGTGTGGCAAGTGATGTGAAGCTTTTTCCTTTTGGAAGCGCCTGAGAGAACTGTATCTCCATTCAGTATTTATTTGTCTCCATTAGGTCCATGCAGACTTCCTATCCTGTCAGGCGCTCGGTCTTCCAAAGCAAATACCGGCTGTACCTTGTTGCTGAAAGCAGACCTTCTTTCATCTGGACTCAGTTCAGCTCCTTCTCCTCATGTTCAAATGATTTTGATTTGAAAGCAGCTTTCCTGACAGTAATAGCCATAAATGCAACCATTATCAGCTCTAGGAAAAAAGTCCTTGAGAATTTGATATAAACCTTCCTTCTGAAAGCTTTTTCTACACAAATACATGGGCTTTTGCCAAAATATCTCTTGGCTTTGCATTAGCAAACTCAGGGTTACACAAGATATGAAACTGTATTTCCTCATTTTCCCTCATTCCAAGTAACTACTTCATTTCATCAACTATATATATGCTTTCCTCTACAAAAAATGGCTGTATGGATCCTTCCAGAAATGTACAATTTTGTTCGACACTAAATATATTACTTGTTTGTTACCATTACTATAAAGTATTTACAACTAACAGTTTTGACAGCCTTTCTGAAACCGTACAGAGTTTTTACTGAAAATACTCAAAACCTCATTTACTGATCATATCTGTTCAAACAGGGTCTGCATAGCTTACAAGTTATTGATGAATATTGAAGTTGATACAATTTTAGAAGTCATCTGACTTTTGAAATCATGTTTTTTCAGCTTCCAAAAACTAAGCTACATTCCAAAGAGTGAGATTAATCTGAATTTCAAATGAAGCCTTATATTTCTGTACTAGCCTGTTGACAATTTTCATCTCAACCATCAATGCAGCAGGGAGGTTTGGAAAACTGGAAGGAATGCTGTCAGCTCCTAGACTGGAGAGAGGAAGATGACCCAATGGTAGGGATGTTCACTTGGAATAGGATATTGCAGGCTGTGGTGGAAAATACACAAAATTAGTGGGTATAACAGATACACTAGCTGACACCACCTTGACTGCAGTCTTTACGACTCAGGTCACATCTGGGTTGTGTGGGAAATAAGTTGGGAGAAGGAGCTTTGGAGGAGCTCAACTCCACCATGACCAGACCTTCACTGGCAAAGGAGACTTCCCTGCAGTGAAACTGGCAGCACTAGAGCAGCATCCCTCCTGATGTCCCTCGAGCTCCTCCAAGAGCTCTTTCAACAAGCAGAGCTTCTACCACTGCTAACAATAGCAAGGAGATATCTAATTAATTCCCAAATTAGAAGAGAAGAATCCTATTGCCTTTGACCTTTTTAAGTAATTTTTTCCATGCATTGTTTTTCTTCTAAAATAGTTGCTCTCAAAGCATTCACTTATCCTAAATTGAAAGTGTAAATTTGAAGACAGGAAACAATGATGATGGTGTTTTTGATAGATTGATAAGAAGAAAGTTATGGAGTAGTACACAGAAATGGTTATGGAGAGAAAAAATAAACAGCCCTTTTCTCATCATATTCAGTGAAGCCACCTTCCCCTTGAAAACTTTTTGAACTAAGAAGTGACAAAACACATTGATAGTGCCACAGCACTGCAAATGCTAAGTCTACTTCTAAAAATGAAGTTATTTTTAGGGCTGTCTTGAAAGTATGAAAGGTCAGTGTACTATTCAAGGATTGCAATTACTACAAATGGCTTTGTAAGGTTCATGATTGGATTAAAAAAGATCAAAGTCTCATCTGAGCAAGAGAAGGAATTACTTTTCAGTAAGTCAGCTTTCCCTTTTGAAGATACACTCCACGTTAATGGACCTAGTGAATGTCTTTTCACAGACTGATCTCTGCAACTTCAAAAGTCTTATTACCAGCCCAAAGGACCTTTCACATGCTAGATTTACTAAATGCAAGTTTTGAATTCTTTTCAGTGATGTAAAGGAAATATTTAAAATTAGAACAGCACGAGAATCATTAGCTCAATTTCAAACATTTCTGGTAAAAAAAAGAAAGGGGGTTAATAATGTTCCTCTGAATTTACTCCCCCCCTCTTTCTTCTTTAAGTGAACCACAGATTTTCTTCCCTTGGCACCGAAGCTGCGAACTCAGCTTGGTTTTATCTCTAAGGAATTTAATGCAAGGGCAGTGGCTGTCTTTGGGAGTACATCAGAGTAATTCTTTGTTATCCGTGCATCTACAGACCAGGAGCATCTCAGAGTGGAGAGTTTGCTGGCTCACCCTGGGGAAGTGAGGGATGCAGCTCATGGTTGCTCACAATCACCACCAAGAGAGGGACTTTCTCAACTCCACCACAGCCAAGCGATGCACGACTCTTCTGGGAAGAGAAGATCATTCCTTAGAGCAGTAACTCAGCAACAATAGGTGAGTCTGTCTGTCCTTTCTCAGAGGCAGAGAAACTGTGATAAATGAGTTAAAACAGAAACAAGATCTTCCTCCATCTACAGTTTGTGGACCACCAACCATCTGAAAGACAGAAAAAGGTGGCAACTCCAGCTCATGCTGATCTCCAGGGACAGGTGGGACCTGGCATGTATCATTAGTATCTTCAGAGAAAATGATGGAAGTAACAAACAGTAAAATTGTTATTATTGATGTTCTGAAGCATGTAATTATCATCTCCTTTTCCAGTTGCCAACTCATAATGAGATACATGGTGGCCTTTTGTTGTTTTTCACTTTTTCAGAAAGGATGGATGGTCTTTTGGGTAAGAAGTCTAGGAGTGTTATTCTGGCACTCACTAAGGCAATGATGTTCTTTGGTTACTGAACTTGCACTTAGATATTCTCCTGGAAAGGATCACTTCATAATTAATCGGCTACTAGTTGTTGGAACTGAAATGGATTCTCCTAGCCTTTGAAAACCTGCAAGTGACTACAAAGTTTTTTCTAGCTGAAATTGGAATTAAGTGTGAAAAAAAAAGACAATGGCCAAATAAACCCAAAAAATATTATGTTCTTTTGGAATGTTAGAAAGCTTTTATCTTCCAATGCCTCTCCTTAATTTTCAGTATTTCTACTAGCCTAGGTATAGGAGGTTTTTTGCATGTAAAATGTTTGCACTTAAAAATTTTTCACCTTTAGCATTTTAAAATGTTTTTATTTTTTCTAAATCAAAACATTAGTCTCAGGTGGTTGGTGGTTTTTATTTGTTTGATGTTTGGGTTTTGAAAAATTAATCATTTCTGATGAAACAATTTCTACTGAGAAATTCCCAGGTTTAACTGGAGCTAGTTAATGGATAGTGAGGGTCCATCACGAACCTCTCAGCTTTCTCCAAGCCAACTGTGCTTTCTTTTGAATAATTAATTTTATCTTATATCTTATTAGTGTATAAACATTTATATTTCATATTGTGATTGATAACATCATATCATCAGATTCTTTACCATGATTATAAATTGTTTTCTATATCATTCCTATGTCCTAGAACACCCTGATCTTTTATGTTTCAAACATGGGTTATTCTCCAGAGGAATAACCCAGGGGAGGATGAGGGCTCGTCAGACTTGTTGACTACTGAAGGCTAAGCTACATGAAAAAGAGTGTTCCCTTTTCAGAGGAACAGGAAAACACAACAGCAAGAGGAAGTGTGAAATGTGCTAAAGGAAAAGTAGGGTTCTTCCTTTTCTGCTGCCCCAAAATATGTGTGGGCTGGGGGAAAAGCGCTTGTAACAGCATGCATGGGAAAGCCTCTGGTCTGTGTGAATAGTAGTGATCGTCTTTTAAGTATGTGTGCAGTAATGACAGATGCTTTTGTCTGCCTCTCAGGAGACAATAAAAGAGATTTAGAGTTTTGTTCAAAAATGTAAACACTGAGGTCAGTGCTGCTGGGAAAGTAACTCAGTCTGTAAAGGGCGTATTTGGGCTCTGTCTGGGTTAGAAATACAAGTGAAGATGTCCAGGCTGGACTTCAGACAGTGTGTGCAGTGCACCCAGGCCCGCAGCTCGGCCAGCCCCAGCTGGGAACCAGTGCAAACACAGAGGCGCCGGTACCAGCAGCTCAGCTACCCAGGGTCCCGTGTGGACCCAGCTTCACCCGTCACACTCCATCCCAGCAGGTCCAAAGGATGCTCCACAAGCTGGCTCCACTCTGCAGGACAGCAGTGGTGGCAGCTGCAGTTGTGAGACTTACAGGTTGGCATAGAAGGCAAAACCTGGGACCTAAAATTCCCTTTGGGAATTTCAATGTAAGGCAAAACAAGGCCTTTGGCAATGCTGGTTTGAATGTATGTAGCTATCTCCATATACTGAGAAATAAGGAACTTTAAAAGAAGAAAACTCACTTAACCTAGTATTTGTGTATATGGTTACTTTATATTTTCCTTTGCTGAATTACTCATTTAATATCTGGCCACATGCTGCTAAGGGCTTCAGGGAGAGATTAGAGAGCATAATTACTCTCACTTCTCCAAAGTCCACACAGCACAATCCTCAGGATTGATTTTTCTCTTCATCCTTTAATTTTTTGTCCCTGCCAGCCTTGAAGCAAAGAAAGACAGCTTTTTAATTTCCACTCTCAATCCTGTCACCTGATAACTGATCAGGGTTGTACCTACCTGACATTCATGATGCACACCAGATAGCTGCCTGATGAGAAAAACACCACTGGCTTTAATTTCACATATAAGAAACTTCATTCAGGCTCTCCAGACACTGCCATTTGGGAAACCCTGACAGTGGCTTCTGCCTGGTAGTTGAGGAAAGAAAAACAGCAATGCAATGGCTCTAGAGCATCTGGATACACACAGAATGAGCCATCTCAAAACAGCTGGTTAAACTGACTGTGTACCAGATTGATTAGTAATCATGGCTAGAAGAAAATGACATATTATTTTTAATGAGGAAGAAAATTCCAAGTGTGAATGCTTTTCATGAATTTTCAATCCAAACAGCATCTCTTTTGTATACCAATGGATTTACTGCACTTAGGATCAACAACCCAGATTTTAAAATGCCTCACAGGTACTGAATTCTCAGACACCAAGGTGACATCCTGGCCCCAGTGGAGCCAATGGGAAATGAAAGCATAGATGGAGGCAGGGTCTTGTGTACCCTGTCTTTAACAGTCCTCCTAACTGAGTTTCCAAAGAATCCTCAGTTCACTATTAAAATACAGATTACAAAAGCTGGTGTTAAGCAATTAGTGATAGAAATGGTATTAAAAGGAAGGGCACATTTGGGACAGTGATGTGAGAGAGGTGTCTGGTGACAATGACAGCATGGCATGGCAGGATGAGACAGCTGAAAATGGAAAAAGAGGATGGTGGCAATTTAACCAACCTGGAAGGTGGGTGCCAGTTGCTTTTACAGTCATTTCATGGGACCTTGTGGTCAGAAAACAAAGCAGGGAAATTTGGTACCGTTTTGTGGCTAGTGCCTCTGTCATCAAATGTGGTTTTGTTCCTGTAAACATGCTCACAATATCTAAAATCTCAGGGAACAGAAGTTCCTGAGGTCTGGGGCAGATGGTCCTGAGCCATTGGCCCTGGACTCTTCAGAAACTCTCTGCCAGGTGTATTGAGGTCTGAAGTTTTTAATTGCACAGAAAAAAGCAGTGATCCTGTCAGGAACCTGGAGACGTTAAATGATTGCTCACTGAAGACCAGGAAACTTTGCTAAAGAGTGGTCTGAGTATTTTTCTCCCAAGTTGCTCATAGACAAAGACTACCCCCTGAGTGAAGGCAAAGCCTCCAAAGCTCCAGAGGCCGTTTGTTTCTTCTGCACTTCCTTGCCGTCTTCCTAAAACACACTGAAAAAGTAGCCACATCCTCTGCCTGAGCCAGAGAAGATGGGAAATGCACCTGTTCTGGGACAACAGGCATTAACTTCATTTTGTTTCAAACCTCATTTTCAGAACTGGGAATCCAGGAAATATTTCTGGGATTTTCTGTGTCCAGTACTTGAAGGAAACATGTAAATTTATTGAAGCTGCCTCCACTAGTCCAGTTGCCCTCTCCAAAAAGAGCCAGCAGATGCAGCTGGACAACCTGAACCAGGGCTGGGGCAGCTCTGCCAGGCAGCGAGCAGGAGCTGGGAAGGAACCAAGTGGGGCAGTGGCCTCTCATCCCTGAGTACAATCAACCACTGTGTTGGATGTCACTGGGCAGGAGGGATGGGATTTTATGCAGATTTGCTGTCACTCATCTTCATCAGAGTAACCAAGATGATCTTGGAAGACTCGGAAGATGGATGAGACACAAACACCAACCAGTCTGTATTCCCTTTTCTTACCCAGCTAATGGCTGACTGGGGAATGACAATTCTTGTGTGTTTGTGCATGTGTCTGAATTTGGAATCTGCGTTTAGAACTAAAATAGTTTGGATTTATAGCCCTGAATGTCCTCAGACCTCTCATTATCTAAAAGGCAAATCTGTGAAGCGACTGACTGCACACTACTGCAGGTTTTCTCACTATGGCATGGCAGCCTCAGTGCTGCTGCTTTTGCAACCATCTTAGCCTGATTACACAAACAGTTTTGTGGGAACATCTACTGATCTCAGACTTTGTTTACGAAGCGCTCCTCAAGACTGGGAAGACTTAAACCATTAACTGGAGCCAAAAGAACAGATGTTCCTTTTCCTTCCTCAAGGCAATGGTCTGTGGGGAAAAAAAAAAAACCTTAAATGGGTTCATGATACGATATCCTCACTGAGTTTGCTTTCATCTAGGTAAAATGTCGAAACTGTTGAATACAAACTTTAAGAACTATATTAAGATACTCTGAATTCTCAGTGGAGGAGTTACCCATTTTCTCTGGCTTTATTTTTAAACACAAATATAAACAGCAAAGATTGTTCGTGCCTTATTGCATTAGAGAATCATTGTGGTGGGAAGAGAACACATAAGGGTCAATATTGATTTCAGATCAGGTTGCTCAGGGTTTTGTTCAAACAAGACAAAGCAGCCTCCAAGGACAGAGACTCTACAACCTCTCTGGGCAATATGATCCAGTGTTTAATTGTTCCAATAATTTCCCCCCCTTGCCCCTTCCTTATACTCAGTGACAATAGCCCATGTTTCAATTTATGACCACAGCCAAAGGACAAAATTGCTTTTCTGATGACTTGTGTCATATCTTGAGTGCCAGGCAAGACTTTCAGCTTCACAGAGCTCATTCAGCAATAGCTCTTTTGGTGGATTTAAGAAAATGGCTGCTGCCTCCATTATGTGTTTCAGCTGCATTTTTATCTAAGCTAGTCCACATTTTTATGTGAATAAACAAGCACAGTGGGAATGAAAGGATAAAAAAATGCAACAATGAATCATATTCTGCCATAGCATCATCAGCATAGTTCCATCAATGTCAAGATGTGGCCCTATATGTTTTTTCCTTAAGATTAAAACGTCAGAATTATGTGGTTCATCACATGCTATTTCTTAGTCTTTAAATGTTCTGCTGTTCTAGACACAGTAGTTTTTAAGAAAAGTTCAAGCCACTGGTCTTGGTAATTTTTCACTGAGTCATAGCATAAGGATATTTCTACTGGACTAATTATTATCAAAACAGATTCTGTCACTTAAGTAAAAACTGTTCTGAGTTCATAAAGCAGTTTCCATCAAAGAATAGGAAACCATTTCGAGCAGTCAGTCTGCTCAGTGACTATGTCAATAAGTAACTTGCATCTAATTTTATTGGCAGGGAGCCCTGAGAAAGATTAATGCTTTTATCCTTCAAAGAGATGTTCCTGCACTGGTCCTTGTGTGGGATTTACCAGTAAACAAGGGTGCTCTGATGTGCAGTCCAGCCTTATCCATTGCACAAAGTTTGTCTAGTTGGACAAGCTCTAGATAGATTTGGAAAAACAAAACCTGCATGAATGTTTCTCTGAAGTGATAGTTTTGAAACACATGTCCAGATGGCTCAGTGGGTGTCCTCAGCTACTGCATGAAGCACTGAGCAGTTATGGGGAAAAAAGCACACTAGAATCCTGCTTATTTTGTCCAATTTAGCAAATGCTCTGCTTGGAAAGAACTGAGTTCATTTGGAGCCAGTTACCTCAGCTCTGAATGCCAACAAGAATAAAATTTCCTTATTAATATACAAAGATTATTAGTTGTGACCAGTTCTCTCTTTTGATCTGCAAATTAGCATATTTTCTCTCCTTAAGGAATGTTTCGTGGTGCTCTTTGGCCTGCCCAGGGCTGATGCTACTTAGGTGACTAGTTTCCTGAGCAGCCCATCTTGCAGGAAAGAAGAATGCTTCATGAGAGGGAAAGCATGTGTGTAGTTGGTACAATATGACTAAAATGAAAAGAGATTATTTTAATGCACAATTAGTGATGTCTTTGCAGCTCTGCACAAAGGGTTTTGCATGATGGATAACTCAGAATGTGCCTGCTCACATAATTTGGCCCATAACTCTCAAATTCAGCTCAGCAACCAGGAGGTAATTGCTACTTATATCAAACCAAACAGCAGACAAGTATCTTTTCCCTTGGAGTATCAAGGGACCAGAATCTTAGTGGGTGTAAATTGGTGTCTACAGTAGCCAAGGATGTGGCCTGTATTGTTGGCTTTTCTCCTTTCCATCATGCTTGCCAATTAGCAAATGAAAGTGTAATGAATTAGCGAATGTGTTAACCAGGGCTTTCTCTCACAGCCTTTGTGAGTCCTTCCTTGCTCCTGCTGGGATTGGACTGACTCCTCATTCCAGTCACAGGTATTTTCATGAGAACAGACTGTTTCTGTCGTAGGCCACAGCTGGGGCTCTGAGAAAGCTGAGAAGATGAGATTAAAAACTTCTTTAGTCACAGCACAGCAGCAGCAGATGAAACAAAGAAATCACACTATTAAAAACTGCTTTGTGAGTTTGGTTTTTGTTTTGTTTTGTTTTTTAAGTCTATGATAAATTGAAAACCTTTTCAACAACTTATTGACTCACTCTTTGGTCCCTACCTGCTCAAATCTTCTTCAAAACATTTTGGAGATCAGTATGTTTCTCTCTACCCAAGCAGACAAAACAGTTCTGACATCTTGGCTGCTTCCTCCTGTCTCTCCTTTCTAGTACTTACATTGCCTGCTTCCCCGCATCCATACGAAATTCCAGTGATCTGATTGTTTCCTTCCTGACTTTTCCTTTATACACCTTCCCAGCTTCCTAACACTGTGCTTAAATGTGCAGCTTTAAGAAACGGGTGAACATCAAGGTGTTTAAGTGAACTCAGCGCACAAATTGTACTCTGAATTCTCCTCAGCAGAACAGTGTTCTGTTCCTATAGCTGCCCTGGGTCCAGCATTTTAGAAAAGTTTTACATTTAATTATCAGGAAATTGAAGCTGCTGCATAATGTTTAATTTACGCTGAACAAAAGGTTCTCTGGGAAATATATGAAGCCAGTTTTGCAAGTCTTAGAGAAGGACTTCAAGCACCACAGTTAATTAAATACAGGCATAAACATTCATAAATAGCATTAAGTAAGCACCAAGGCTGGGAAACTCACAGTGTAGATTAGCATGGTGTTTTGAAGTCAGTAGGTTTGAGCTTTAGTGCTGCAGCACCGTTTTGGGAGGGTCAATGCTATTATTCCTGTAGAATAGATAGAGGAACTGTGTGTATGGACATGCCAATGATTTCTTGTGCATAAACAAAGCTATACCCACAGAGCAGCTGTAATAGTTGCCCAAATTCAGGATTGTGTTCTATACTATTCCAAAATAAGAATAGGATAGCTGAACCCTTTTCCATTTACCATGACTAAGAGTCCACCATTGGCAGATGTACATCCGTGTCTTAGCCTACTTCATTTCTAGTAAATCCTTTTGTCTGTGTTGTGGTGGGCAGGGAGGTGAATTATTGGACTTCTGGGAGAAGTTAAAATTCTCTGGATGAACCTGTAAAGAGTGGTGGGAGGCCTCAGAAATGGAAGAAGAAAGAAAAAAGAAAGTGCACTCCTAAATAATAGAGAAGGTAATTTGAAGATAGAGGCAATCTCAATAAGAAAACTGGATTAAGGTTTTAAGAAACATAGCGATGAGACAGGAGATTACTGGGGATTCCCTAAATGAGGGAATTATACAGGTGATTAAATTCTATAAATGTCGTGTAAAGTCCTGGGACCATCCCTTCAAAATTCCTCACCACAATTTCACAGCAATCAAAGACTGTCCACAGCTAATACGTCTTACAGCAAAACCAGGACGTATTAGCAAAGTGTTACTAGATACGAGCCACTGATGACTATATGTCCATGGTGCAGTGATACGACATGGTGTGACAATCCCACACGTTTTCCAGAGCACACACACAGGATCTTCTGCTCGATATAGACTCCTCTCCATCTTTGCAGAAGTGCATATGCTCTATTAACACTGCGGTTGATGTTCCAGCCCCATCTTGCAAAATGGGCTTTGCTTTTCCCTGAGTATTTCACAGCTTCATTGTCCACGGAATGGACATCTGGCTGGGCTCCGTGAGAGCTCCTGCAACAGCCTCTGCTATTTGATAAACTTTCCCAATTTCATGGCTCAGATAGAGAAAAAAATGTTTCTCTTTTACCTTAATGCAGACGCATTTAAGGATAATGAGGAGCCTGAATTTCCAGCATTCACCCTCTAATAGTGATAGATTTTAAGGTAATATATGATGGTAGCAATCATTTGACTCCAGCAGTAAGATATGGCTTACTAACTGCAATAATGACTCAGGGTGCATTAGAAAAAATGTTAGGCTGATCAACTTGTCTCATTTTACTTTTGACTTTTTTAGTTGTTATATTGCTTCTTGAGATGCCAGACCATGCAGCAGACTATTAGCCTAGCAGGTAGTTGAACTAAGACTGAGAGCTAAGCTTTGTCCTGCACCCTGCAAAACAGCTGCTGGCCGTGCCAAGGAAGCTCTCTTTGCCGCACTGCAGAACAGGCCATTGTGCTAAGGTCAGCTGTTTTTCTTAACACATATGTTGCTGAAAATCTAGGATTTTTAAGGCCTTTTTTTTTGCAGCCTTTGCTAAGGCCAAGCACTACTCAAGGCAAATCCAAGAGTAGGTCTTGATGAGAGCAAATAGCTATTCTTCATGAAAAACAATATCAATCAGGCACTAAATAAGATATTCATTCAACCTTTCTCATTTGCCTTCTATAAATCACCTTCTCTATGTTGGCATCTCTTCTCCCTAGAGAAAAGGGCTGACAAATAGCATTTTTATTACAGTGAGCAGAAGACAACAGTGGGAGTAGAGTCAGGATGCCTTAATGTTATATTTCAGACGTATCATGGAGAATGGTCATTAATAGCCCTGTTTAGGGCTATTAGCCTAAATAGCAGGGAGTCAGGAGATGACCTTTAGACAGGGCTAATGGTCAATGTATTGCAAATACAGGCAGTTCCTAAGGTAAAGAGGCTCACAGCTCTCACAGCTCCAAATGAAGTTCCCTACTTTAAAGGAGTGATCTGCAACTTGTAAGCAGATGGCAAAGTGCAAAGATGAGCTTGCAGATTGCTTGTATTCCCTTCTGTAGTTATTTGGTGTTATCATTGCTGAGGCAAGACACTGAGCTGGTGGATTGATACAGCTGTTCTTTTGGTCTTGTAAGATTATCATGATGCTGCTGCATTGTAATGTGCCTTCCTCCGCTGGATGTGTGTCATTGACACAGGCAGAGGGCACATAGCTGGGAGCCTATGTGATAGACTTGAGAGGACACGACAGGAGGACTGAATAGCATCACAGCCTTTTCTTTGTAGCTAATGATGGTTTTTCTCTTGAATGACTTTTTTCTTTTCTTTTTGAGATGCCTCTGGTTCAGTTTCTTGGAGTTCCATTGTAGGTATACTACTCAGTAACCTCTAAATGCAGTTGCTCATATTTTTCAGTACCTCATCTATTGTCCTGTATTAGTAAAGAATTAAGAAGTTTGGTATTAACACTATCTGCTAGTGACTTCTCCAAAGCTGGAAAAGATGTTCTTGTACTTCCCATGGCTTTCTATTAGGCACAAGTTCTTTTCCAATGTTCTCTCCATCTGAAGCACATTTTTTTCTATGCTAAAACAATGTGACTGAATTACTCTCTGGAGACCCCCTTTGACAGAATTGCCACCTGCAAACAGGCAAAGCTAATGGAAGGGGCAATGTCACCAGATAAATCTTTAACTCACAGCATGAAGAGAAGGCAGAGTAGAATTCCTCTGGCATTTTCTCAAGTCCCACTGTTTCTAATGATCCAGTGTTCTCTACTTTATATTACAAACACTTCAGAGCTATTTCTAATTTTCAGTCTAGTGCATAAGCCACTCTGAGGATCTTCAGATGTAATCATATTTGTAGCCAGACCTCTGTGAAATTACCATCTATTTTAAAATGAGAAACAGTAAGTGTTTTCTTTGCAGAAACTATGAATGCTGTCCATCAAGTCAAAAAAAGAGGTGAAGAAGGGATTAATTTGGTTTTTGTATATGTGAAAATATGTTTCACCTATAATGAAAATGTTCCTATGTTGGTTTACATGTTGTCATATTTTTTTATTATTGGTTTTCTTTAGTAGGCGAGTTGATTTGGCCTGACAAAGCTTCACTTGCCGTTTACTGGCATTTGTTCAATAGCAGTATTAATTAGGTGCAGAACTGGAAGTGGCAGAGCTGTGGAAGATCAGCTCTCCAGACAGGGCATTTGGCTGTGCTCTCGGATTAACATCTGAGCCATAACATCATGTGGTGATACTGTTTTTGGGACCCAAGCTGGTGTCTCTACATGGATGGTGTGCTGTGCAGACATCAAAGGTGCCTCTGAGTTGGTGTTGCACTGCGAGGGGTGGTAAATCCTGCCATAGGCTAGCCAAAATGCCTAGTGGATGGACCCAGATCTTCTAAGTCTCAATGTCTTGGGTTTTCCTCAAGACAAATCTTTAAATATAAATCTGGTGCTTACTCATTATTTTCATAATTAATTTTTTGTTATCAAGTACGCTGAGAACAGGCTCCTGGGGAAAGGACAGGTTGTATTTCTCAGAAACACTGTTGGAATGATAAGTGCCTCGCAGAAGTGATCTCCATCACAGCAGTCAGGCACATGCCTCATGCTGGCACAAAAGGGAGCTTGCCAGCAAATCAGCACTTCACACCCTTCACTGTCTGGTGAAATCCTTGAGAACACAAAGTTTTGTCCTGCAACTGAAGCCCCAATTCTTGGGCTGTTTGAGAGGATGGATTCCAGAATCCAAAATGCCCTTCATGAGCATGATTTCATCTCAGTCTTCAGAGCAATTCCAGCAACCATTTAGCAACTGTCTCCACACCCCTGCTAACCTAAGGGAAGGTATTAGAGAAGACAGAGCAAGACTCTCCTCAAAGGTGCACAATGAAAGAAAAAGAGCCAACAGACACGAGTTGCAGCAAGGTCTAGTCCAGGTAGATATAAGGACAATATTCTTTACAGGATGGTTAAACACTGGAACAGCTTCTCTGGAGACTGTGTAATCTCTGTCCTTGAAGATATTCAAAACTCAACTGGGCAAATCCATAATCATCGTGATCTAACTTGGAAGTTGGCCTGCTCTCAGCAGAGGTTGGACTGTATGACCTCCATGAAAGTCCCTTCAGCCAAAGTTGTTTCATGAATTTTTGATTCTCCACGAACTGTGCATTGATGCACAGACAACCACAGCTGAATGGGAATGGAGACTGAAGAAGAACCTCTCCCTACATGTGAGACTGTTCAACAGGGGAAGATTTGCAACCTTGTCATATCCGTGTTGTATTTATGCTGGTGATACTGAAATCCCCCAGTCTTTCAGCCATCAATGCTCTCTTTTAATACATTCAGTCCTCCGAAAATTTCATTTTTTTGTGAAAAGTAATCTGTAGATGATTGGATGAATGCCCCAACATTGACAAAGCAATACAGCTTTTCCTCCCAAGTTAGCTTTTTGCACTTCTCATTTTAGTAGAAAAAAGTTACAACACTGCTAGCTGCAATGCAGCTCTTATCTGTATTTAAGGACTATACATCATTGCCACAGAAGCTGTGTGTATTTACTTATTGATTTTACTTTATTTTTTTTAGCTGTTATTTTCAGCTGAAGTGAACTATTGCCAAATTGTGAGAACAGGAATCTGTCATAGAGGCCAAGTGACTTCTTGATTTTGTAAGAGAAAATGTTCTGCTCTTGACCCTTCTCTGACACTGTCATTTTACAGTGAGCCTCAGGCACCAGCCAACCAATTGTGAGACTAGAGAGTAGTTGGCCTGTTTTATTTTGATTTCTCTGGATTGTGGAGACATGACTCAGAGCATATACAGGACTAAGAAAGTGGTTTTCCAAGTTGTCAATGAGAAAAAATTGAGGGAAAACAGGCTTTCTCATCACCAGGCATTATTTTGATGTCCTAGGATTTCCATGCGCTGTGTGAACTGCTGTGTCCTGTGCAGCCTTAAAGTGCTCTTCATTTCAAAGTCCCACTGGCAATTAGTAAACAGCCCTTAGGGACAGTCCATTGGGTAGAGATGGGGAATACCATCCTGATTTAATCACACACTGAGTCACATATTCTTTGAAAGTTTGTCAGATTCTCTGATTTTGATGTTCTGTTTTTCTATACAAAATAATGTCCCGAAAGAAGAAATTATTCAATTATATGTAAAGGCTAATTCAGAAAATTGTAGTCTTTGTAAAATAAGAAGGAACAGCTGCTGAATGCTGAAGTTTCAGTGGATGGTGTCAGCTTTTGGAGGGATTATGAATATGAGTTCCAGTGAGTGCAACTGAGTCAACAGGTTCAACCACAAGGCCAAATACTCTCCTGAGATACACCTTGATCTAGCAAAGCATTTAAGCACAAACTTGAATTAAACATCACTCAGATTGTTATATGAACATACTGACTTTTGGTACTATTGCTTACATGGTTAAGCATGATAAAAATTGGTCGAAACAAGGAATTTCTATTCCACTGGCGATTAAAGGTTTTCAGCACTTTTTTTGTGTGTGTTTCTGATTTGAAAGACAGGCTAGAAGACACAAATGGGAGAGAAATAGCTTAATTTTCAGAGCATCTCCATTTCCTATTAATTCAGTTGAGAATATAAGACCTCAGCATTTAGCAGATTTTAAGAAAAGATTCAAAATCCTTAACATCTGTCAGTTTTTAAAGCATTTTTCACCTTCTCCACAGTTTGTGAATAAGTGAATATTTCATGACATTGGAGAACAGAACAAGAAAATTTAAAGAAAGGAGGAAGTGCCACTGTATTCTGTAAAAATAATAGATTTGACAAAATACTTCACACTGGAACAAATGCAGATACTTTCTCTACTTTTTGCTTTGAAACCCATATTCCATAGTGGAACACTTGCATAAATTCCAGACAGAGTGGAAATTTAATATTCACAATTAGGCAGACAGAAAGAGCACAGCACCCACTGAAAAGAATTTGTTGGTAAATTTGTAGCAGAGAAGTTCAATTTAGTTTTTCTTACTTCGCTAACTGTCATTGGGAAAGAAGTACTACAGTATTTGGAGCTAAAGAGAACACACATGTTTGCAGAGCATTCTGTTCTAAACTATGTGGTTTGCGTCTAATGGTGCAAAGAAAATATACTGTTTCTAAAATACTTTTCTTTCTTTCAATAGTTTATCAGAGCAGTAAAAGGCAGTCTTGCCTTATCCCAGTGAAGATGGTAGTTCGCTGTTGAATGAGGAACAAAGAGGACTTGCCAGACTGCACCAGATTGCTCAGCCAGCACTTGTAATCACATCCTTCAGTCTGCCAATACTGCACCCATGTAGGACGGAGTAATGAAGTGTGAGATTATTTCCCACGCAGTATAAAGCCAGCTGACGGTGGCAGGACGTTATTCACTGCCTCAAACCTTCAAATCAGCAGAGGGCAGTGACAGCAGAGCTCCAACTTGTGTTTCAGCACAGACAACTTTTATGCATGAGTGAAACGGTGATGCTGGCTTCTGACCTCAGTGTGTTTTACCAGGTATGAGCAGTGCTTTCACGGTGGTCACAGCAATAACATTCAGGCAGCATGAATAGGATTTTAATTCCCACTGGTTTAAATGCATATATATATATTTAAATGCATATTTGTTTCATTGTTGCTTTTAATTGTGGTTTGAGGAAAATAAAAGCAGGTTTTAGGGGTGAAGGATGACATTCCCTGTGGCGGAGGAAAGAGGAGTTACTTCTGGTGTGGAAAGTTAGCCTAGAGTGTGATCAGGCACTCTGAGATGTGGCTGTCCTGAGGGTGGCTGTGCTGAGCCAAGGTGGGTGATCCACTTCTCTGCAAGCTGATTTCTGCAGCTGTGTAGGAGTGTGCTACATTGAGGAGGTACCCAGCAACATTTCTGGCAACAAGAACAAATATTCTGGCTTTTATCAAAATAGTCCAGTATTTTTGAGTTCCTGTAGAGAAATCAATCTTTTTGGTGGGGAATATGCTAGGCAAAATCTTTTTCTTTCTTTACTGTTTTGTAAAGAATTTGAGCGTGATGATTAGCCCTCATTTTCTGAGTGGCTCTGAATATGAGTCATAGCCCACAGGAATCATTTAATAAAGAGAAAATGCAAAGCAGGCCTGATCACGACCCTCTGATGTAGATAGATGGTCTGTATTTGTACTGAACCATGGTCTCTGTCCCAGTTGGTGCAATCCCAGCCATTCCAGTCTGATGGCAGGAGGAACTGTAATAACACTAGAAGAGCCATGTCACTTGGGCCAGAGCCCTGGGTACAGCTCTTTTTATTTATAGCACATTAATGATGAACAAAAAATTATTCTAACGTTGTTTGTACCCGATTTTACTTAGTAGAAAAAAAACGTTTTAGTTCTGAGTAAGCCTGGATAAAACTAGAGTTCTGTCTCACTTGGCAGAAAATCACTTCTTTGGTTTTGCTAAACTATGGTCCTTTGTGTGTGGAGGTGATGACACAAGAAGACACTGTGGAACTGGGATTCCACCAAGCAGAAAGTTCCCTGAATGTGAAGTATTTAGTAACCTGTGGTTGATTAGTGAGAGAGTCAACAGATGCCTTGCAAAAGCATTTCCTGTAGAGAGGCAAGCTCTGCATGTGTTTGCTGCGAATGAACAGAGCAAATAAATCATACTGTCAGACCAAAATGGCATTTGCTTCATAAAACTTTGCAGCAAAATGTTAGTTAACAGCAGGAGAGGAGAGGTTCTGGGGAAGAGGAAGAGTTATTAATTGGCTTAACCAATGTGACTGCAAATTCTTGTTGAAGCTATGAAGAAAGCCATCATTAAAAGCCATGGCTGCCTCAAGCTATATGTGTCTGTCCAAAAGAGATCTAACTGTATGACCTGCCCCTCCTGCAAAGGATGGCAAGTGATGGTACATATGTGAATGCTTCCAGTAGTGGCTGTTGCTGGCAGATATGCTCAGTGGACACTATCTCCCGTCATTATCCTCCTTGCATGCCCTTCCTGTCAGTTTGTACTGGTTTAGCCAACTGCCATCAGTTCAAACTCCACCTTCAGGCATTGATCAGAGTTTCCATTTCCACCTCTACCTTCCCTTGGTGCTTCTGTCCATCTGGGCTAAGAAGTGTAATCACTGCCCGGGATCCCAGGATTTTGCATTTTTTAAAACTTTGTATTTGCTGCTTTGATGCAACTTGTTTCCTTTGCAGGGTGACATCTCTGGAGATTTGCAGTTAGTAAGGAGCTTGTGTTGAGGAAATGAAACAAAGAGGCAGTCAGGCTGCATGGAAAGACGTAACAGGTTGCGTGTGTTTACAAGAACTCTGCTAGAACTGGTACGGAAGTAATCTTTCTACGTTAAAGTCACAAAGATAGATAAAATCCCACTTATCACCCCAAGCCTTTACCTGTGCCATTTCTTGGTCATGACAAGAAACGTGCTCCTCTCCTTTATGATGCAAAAAAACCCAATAGGTTTCAGTTTCATGATCCTCCTTGTGCAGACGTGCAAAACTTTCTCAATACAGAGTCTGCACTCACTAAGCTGTGACTGTACAAAGGCTTTAAGAGGGCAGATTTGCATAAATATCACTGGTGCTGTGGCAGAGCAGCTCAAGATCTGCTATTAGGGAAGCATCATGTGTTAGTTACGCTTTCCAAGTGGTATCACCAGCCTTCACTGAAATAGCAATTCCAGACTAACCCCACAAAACAGCAGAGGAAGAAAGGACAGAGTCAACATCCTTGTATGACCCTAAGATGAGGGTATGGGTTAAGGAAGACATGGAAAATGTAGATCACTTTTTACTCCAATGCCCAAAATACTCAGACAACTATTTTCTCAAGTGACTAGGAATAGTATAAAGACTTTCCAATAAAATAGGAAAAACAGTCTGCATGAGCTTGTGAAGAATAAGGGAACTATTAGGGAGAATGTTGCAGCACATAATGGCTGCTTCTAATCAGAAATAGTTCACCGTAAGGATGGTACAGAATCAGAACACCATAATGTGTTAGGGCTCTGCCAGGCCACCCTAACTGGATCCAAGAAGAAAGCCAGTTCCTGCTATTTTAAGTTTGTCACAATTTCTGTCACTAAAATCGAAGCTGCTTTTGTTGTTTCTGAAGAGGAGTGTGAGTCTGTAAACCTGTGTATACATGTGAGGAAATTAAAAAATGACAATACGTTTGCTCCTTTTGGGGCTGACACAAGCAAGTGAAATGAGCCCAAGGAGAAGGAGCGCAGAGGAATTGCTTATCACCACATCCGATTCTTGCAATTTTGCATCTTTTGAGGAAAAAAGATGAACAGAACCAAATCAACTGGAATAAGCAGAAACAGCTTTTCACTGTTTCCTTGGGGGGGATTCAACAGCTCCAAGTAGGTTTTAGATCTTGTGATATGATCATTCATCTTTGGCCTTCCCTTACGCTGCACTGTCAGTTTTGCTGAACTGCACTGTATGAAGACTATTTTTCTCCCTTGGCATGGGACCAGCAGGCGAGAGACATTTCAACAGTTCTGTCCTGTGGGGATAGCAACTGCTGGATTTTACCAATTCATCTGAGATTATTGCTCTAGTCCAGATAATGGAAACGACTTCTTTTCTACTCCAGGTCCCTCGCTTTCCTACAGAGCTAGCCTCCAATTCTGAACTAGTTCTCTTTTTATTTTCAAGAAAAGAGAAGAGAGTACACGACCCATGGGGAGCTATTTAACCAGATAAGGATTTTCTCTGGGGCTTGTAATGCTTCCTAGGGAAATGGGCCATTGCTTTTTTCTGACAGAGAAATTAATCACTGGGCATTATTAGCTAGTGAGAAAACACACACTTTCAGATGTCTTCATAGCTTTGTGCATTTATCAAAAGACTAATGAGGAAACATTATAGAACTCTGATTCCCTTATACCACTTCATTTGCATGAAAAAGACATCTAGCCTGGTGGAAATTACTCCCAGGGAATGCCCCAGCACACAATAACTTTCTGCTCATCACAGTAATACCAGAAAATCTTCCCTGCAGCATTTTTTGCTACCCCAGGGTGTTTCAGTGCAGAGACTGAGGCCATGTTTGCCTGGTTTTGCTCAGCTTTGTGCTAACTAGAACAGCTTTAAGGCTGCTCTGTCTTAAACCCAACTCGCTCTGTTTTACAGCCACGTGAGGAAACATCCTTGCTCCAGAGCAACAAGGACAGAAGAATGGAAATGAAAACGAGACAAGCTACCACTGAAAAACTTTATGGGACAATGCAAACACATAAACTGTCATTAAGTGAGAGAACCAGTTCTGCATTATTGAAGCCTGAGGTTTTAATTGTACCCAAGGGGATTTTGTATTTATTCCCTCTGAAATTCAGACAGGTGGAGCACCATAGGATTCCTTAGCATTCCCAGTGCAGCACTGAAGATAATTCAAATTGTAGCACTCCACCCCACTCCTGGGACTTCCAAAAATACAGCAATGGATGTACAGAGAAAACAAATGGCTGTGATATTTTGGCAGAAATTGGTTTGAACAGAGCATATCTGGGGAGCATGAGGAAGCAAGGCATTCATTCCACCTTGCTAAGTCATGGATCACTCACAATTTGACCAAAGAGAGGCTTCCTTCAAAGAGGAAACTGTTATGCAGCAAGTAGCATCTTTTTGGATACTCTTTTTCCTCTCTTCTGGATAGTCCCTCTGGTCCCTCTACTCTTGAACGTCGCTTCTATTTTAGAAAGGGTACTTCTGGCAGCAATTCCCTTCCCACCCCAAGAGTCCCTCCTAACATAGGCTCTGCAGAGCACCAAGAAAGCAGTGTAAGGGGGAGGCATGCTGTGGCTCTGCTGAGGCTGTAGGGTTTTTTCATACTGAGAAACAAGGCCAGTTTATCTCCAGAATATATTTAGCCAAAGCTACAGCCCTGTGATACAAAGCGCTGAGGATGGACTTGAAGGATCTTGAGCTTGGTGCAGAAACTTTTCCTTTCTTCTCAGTGGGGGAAATGTATTCAGGATTTATACCCTACTCCCATTTAACCAATGGAGACAAATTCTTCCAGAGTTTCACGTTATTCTGACCTTCTAAAAAGCAGTTGCAAAGGCTTGAACGCCTCTTCAACCAAAAAGGGATTTTGAGTATCACCTGAAGGTGCCATACCTGTAGTAAAAAGGGTACATATCTGTCATAGTCATAGTCAAAAGGAAGGGCCTTTCTCTTCAGAGGAAGAACAGGTCCATGAGAATGTGTTCTTCAGCTTAAGCAATCAGAAGTCCAGCAAAAGCCCAGTGAAAACACAGTAGCAAGGTACCTCCTATGGAGAGGGGATGAAGGAACAAACTTCCATGTGGAAGTGTACCCAGCTCTTGAATAATGTAATGGTCTTTGCTGCTTGGTGGCATGGCCCAAAACATATGAACAGAGAATTGTGATTTCTCCCTTTCTGTACCCAGCATTCACCAACAAGCTTGTCTTTCCTTTTGTGAGAATTATTTAATGTGCTTACCCAACTCCCAGTCTTCCAATAGATCATTTTGAAGATTTGGGGAAAAAAATGGCTGGTGAGATCACGTTTCAAAACAAATGATCCAAATTTCTCCCCAACTGGCTGGTCCCCTTCTAGTGTTTATTACATTTTAGAAATTTACTGTATAAAGTGTAAATAATTAGAGTTTGGCTCATGAAGCTATGCGATGAGGAACAGTCTGCAGAGTTCGAGGGGCTTGTTTGTACTTTGCCAGTTGCAGCCATTGGAGCTGGAGCAGCCTTTGCTGTTAGTTAGCAAAGTTAATTGCTCTGACTTGAAACTGAGGTAGCATGTCTTATTGCAGTTCTCCAAGATTACTGAGACACCACTGAGTGGAAGACAGTCTTAATAACAATCCAGCATGGACCATTTCCCCAGACTTTCAATTTCTTGGTGAAGATTTATATTTTTTAATTCTTTTAATGAAGGTTGTCCCAGAGGTCAAGAAATTCCTAATTGACACTGGCAAACAGGATTATACATTAAACAGCGCTTCAGGCAATGTGCTGGCAGAGAGGCTTTTGGGACAGAAGTTCTGCAAACCCCTTGCAGCGCTTTGAGTCCAGGTTTTGTAGAGAGAGGCAACAAGCTCAGACTGCCCTTTTAAAGTAAACAAAGTCATCAGTTAGAGTCCCCAATTTCATCTTCTGATTGAACTTGTTTGAGGAAAGAAATCATATTTTTAGGCTTATTAAGTTGAATTTTCTGCCAGCAGCACTATATGACTGGATTGTACACATATGGAAATGAGTTCTTATCTGTCCCAACACACTCCTGATGGCGTTAGCTCGGAAGGACCTAATGGAGCCAGTGCTGGTGTCTGGACAATTTTCTTCATAGCTGCTTAAAGTTCTATTTGTTAAATGTATGTGCTATGTCTAGCAAAGTTAGGTGTTATACTGGTCCCAGCAAACACATATCAGCCCTAGCCTGGGTTCACAGGAGGGTAATTTCCTCGATGTATCACTGTATGAAGGCCTACGTGCCTTCATTCCCGCCTTACTGCCATTCCAAGAGGGAAGAAGGCTGTGGCAGGGAAAGGCTGCTTTACAAATTAAAGGCGTCCTTTTCCCACATAAGTCCTGAAGCCTCTTCTCCCACACTTAGGCACGTGATAGTGAAAAGAGATTTCTAGATAAGCACACTCATCCTCTTGCTCCAACAGCAACCCTGGCCTGCTTCCCCCAGCCCAGGGCTGCACAGCTCAGGGAGTGAATGAAACATTTTGTGGGAAAGCTCAGGCTCTGACTTAAGTGTCAGGAGCTAATGATGGAGTTCCTGCTTCTCACTTATCATCAGATCTCCTTGCATGGCTTTAGCCTCTGGCCCTGGTGGGTACAAACATCTGGGGCTGCTGAAGCCAGCAGTGGCAAGGCCACGGGGATAGCGGTGGCTATACCTCCCCTGTGCTAATGGAGGAGCCATTCCCATGGGGTGAAGCTTCATGACCCATTCACAGCTTTAGTGCCATCAGCATTTCTTTTGTTTTTCTTCTAAAATGATTAAGTGATCCTAGAAATAGATTACTGTCTGAAGCCATTTCTGAGCGTTTAATTTGTCCAGATTTCAATGCTGCAGGCTACGAGTTCCTTTGAATAAACAGAGCCTGTCTGCCAGGAAACCTGACTAGTAGGGACTTTTTAAGAGCAGGAATACAGCACAGAGTATCTGCAGGCAGTGGGATAAATTTTATTAAGTGTGAGTATGTGCAGGGAACTCACAACTTACTTTTATTTGCGGAGGACTGAACTATGCAGAATGTGACACGGCAGAGATCTGTGGGGCTGAAACTACACTGGTGGGAAGACTAAAACTTACTATCTGGAAAGTGGATATTCAGGGAGATACTGACCTTAAGCAGCTGTCCACAGGGATGTTCAGAGCTTTAAAGAAACTACTTTCTTACCACCTTAGTAGTAGCTTCCATGTGTTCCTTTGAAGGCTGTGCTAGAAGAAAGGTCCTCTGAAAGACAACTTGGAGAGCCTGAACTCTCCATTTCTTACACCCACCATTTCTGTTGCCTCATCCATTGCTGAGGGAGAGCAGTCCTGGGGGTGCTGTGGGTGAAAAAGCTACTTCAGAGCTCCCTGCCGAGCACCAAGTGTTCCTCAGCCCCTGTGACTGCTGCAGCGACTGGGCACACCAGCTCAGCTCCCTCGCTGAGCACAGAACCACTCACAATTTCAGGGATCATTTTTATAAAAAGGCTTGGAAAGACAGCAATGTAGGAAGCAGGCACTCCATAAGTTAACAGTATTACTGGTAATTACAATAAGCCATCAACCTCAAATTTTAACAACCCAAGAGCGAAATAGTGGAAATTACATCTGAAAAAGGCTTAATCATGCAGAAATGGCACATAGATTGGCATCGTGAAAAAAGGAGAATTGAGAAAGCTGCATATTTCCAAGGTAGTGAAAAATGTCACATATCTAATTCAGCACAATTGAACAATCACTGGTTTACAGTCTCCTAGAGCAAAATAAATGTCAAAGCAAAAGCAAGCTCATCTGCTGCAAGAAAGAACACCTCCCAGTCAAAACATTCAGTTGCACCGATGATATTGCCATTAACTTAGCAGTATATTGCTTTTTTGAAATGATAAGTGTACATGAAAGCTGTAGACTAAAGGAAGCGTGTGCTGACTGGATGGACATGCTGTGTTTCAATTACATCTTTGTTAATCATAGTTAAAGGTGTTACCACAATAAAGTGGCATTATCTCCTCCTTAACTGAATGGCTGGCAAATGCATTTATCAGCAGAAAATTGAATCCAAACAAGTGCAAGATGCCTGAATAATTCCACTGAACTTTCTAGGGGGACCAGCCCCACCACTCACAATAGTCTTCTCTCTCTTCTTTTCTACTAAAATTCATTGAACAGAGGTACAAGTGGCAAATAATTTTAGGAGCTGAAGATGCCTCTGGGATGAGATAAGTAATTTCTGTTCGATATAATTTCTTACAAATCCAAATATTCAAAGAGACCACCACAAAGTAAAGCCATGGAGATACTGTGTCGGTTGATGACAGGCCAGACCCACCACAAGTCACAGCTGAGAGGACTCAAACAGAGCACTGAACCAGCAATGATTCAGATCGCAATTTGATGGCAAGATGGTTATTGCTTATGAATGCCTACAAGAATAATTCTTGATGTGTACTTATCCAGGCTGGACAGGTCTGAGGGACACTGCCAAGCCATCTCCTGGGGTACAGCAAGGGAACTGCCCTGCTTTTCAGTCAAGAAGGGAAAGGCTGAAGGACAGTAGGGATCAGGCAGAAATCTAGGCTGAATGTAGTCACTGCTTATAACTAAATCAGTTGTATCAGCAATATGGGCACCTGCAGGCGAATATGCCTAATTCTGCAAATAGATACATGGTACCCATTTAATGAACATACCTACTTCCTCTCTTAGTTTGTAGGTAGTGATATTGCTTTGCTAATTGCCATGATAAAAACAAGAAGGTTGAAACTATGGGAAATGAGACGGATGATCCATCTGCTAGAGAGAGGACTTGGGGAGTAGCTGTTCCAGGTACAATAAAAGGACGTTGCAGACTCATGAGGGAATTTCTTTCCATGCTCTAAGCCATTATGCTTTGTCCAGTCCAGAATGAGGAGCTGGAGTTGCTCTTGTCTCAGGAAGAAAATGAACATAGTTAAGTGGTGGAAGTGGGAGAGAGAAGCGGGGAAGAAGTGAGAGCATGGGAGAGGAGAGATGGTTTGGGGAAAATGTGACTTTATGGGCAAAATTAGGCAGAAAAACTTCATTTCTCATCATTGGATGAGACAACCTGTCAACTACATTTGCTTACAAAACTTTCACTGCCAAAAGCAGCTTGCTATGGTCAGAAACTGAATCACTGCTGTTGCTGACAGAGAAAGGAGGGCCTCCCCATATGCTCATTTTATATTATTAGCTCCAGCATATGAATGTGACAGGTCTGCAAGGGAACAGAGAAAACATAATGAACTTCAAAGGTCCTGGAATGATGGCATTTAGGGACTGTAGCAGCCAGCATAAAACTGATGTTCCTCTATGGCTGATAGATATTGGAATCCAAATTAGACCCAAACAGTTTTCCAATAAGGAGAGCTGGAGAAATAGCTAATAGCCTCTCCCCAGCAGCTGTAATAAGCATATGCAGAAGATATCATGCAGAATAAATATAAAAATAACATTTTTGTGTCTTCTAAAACACATCTTTTGCAATCTCCTAGTGCAAGATTGGTGAATCATCATGTCATGCTGTCATTTGTGGAAGTGCAACAGATGGAGAAACAGTCATCAATGATCCATCAGAAGCCATCTCAGGGCTGAAACTGGTGTCATGGGGCACTCTCAGAGAGACAACTGTGATGGAAGACAGCCTCTGGAGACAGCCTGCAGGAACCCTGAACCACAGCATTTATGATGGGTGTGTATATTTTATGTGAAACTACAGGAAGCAATGTTACCAGGTCATTCACAGAGGTGTCAAAAGCAAGGCAATGCCACAGCTACTATTATCTGCTGAACATTAAATCAGCCATCTAACGTTTATGCATTACAATACAATCCTTAATTGCTTGATTGCGTGCTATGTTGATGGAGGACCTGGCTCAACCACTGCTCAGGGTGAACTTTGTGAGATAAATCAGCGGAATAGCAAAGCGCTGTTGTGTGCAAGTCTCTGCTTTCTTGTTGGAGGGGCTGAAAGTCACGGACCGAGTGAGTCAGTGATGTGCCTGAAGGGACAGAAGCGATAGCTGCTGAGCAAGTCACCTGGAATGAAATTCCCCAGGGGCTATTTCTAATTGTGTCACTAATTTTGTGGTAGCTGTGATATTCTAGGGTAGGGCACCCAGGGATGTTTTGTGGCAGTACTGGCAAAGTACAACTGCAGTGAATGCTGATGAGTGTTATGCGTGAACAAATGAAGTGTTATTGATACAGTGGTGAGTACGGGAGAAAATTGTGCTGAAGGCATCCCAAAAATGTGCTTCCTAATCAGCACACACTTTCTTGGTTTTTTGGCGGAGCAGCAGGAATGGTGCCAAATTCAGCTGGAAGGCTGATATGCAAATAACCACCAGTGATGTGAAGCTCCCAGATTAGTATCATTAGTGACGTTAAAAAAAAAAAAGTTATTAGAAGCTACATATTATATTTATTAAATCATACTGCAGAGAGGAAAAAATTGCCTTAGAGTTTGATTTAGTGTTGTCCCTCCCATTTGAATAGCTGGGAAAAGGCCACCCTATTTGTTATGTTTATTATAAAGCCATACAGAACAGGTATTACATTTCGCTGCCATCCTGAAGGAGCCAAACCAGTAGCATAATTTGGACCTAAACTTCTCCAGTTACTTCCTCTGCCCTACAAAGATGGGGAGACTAAGTGAAATGGCCAGTGAGGAGGCTGAACATTTTCTGCTGTGTCTAGAAGTAGGAGGAGGTGGGACTCGGCAACGTGCCTGACACAGAAAGGACGTACGGAGCGTGTATCCCAGTTCACCAGGAGACTTGTTCCTAATAAGTAATTCTGTCCGTGCAAAGGAGCCTACAGTCATGAAAGCATAAGTGGAAATCCACATGCTGTTATCAGGGGATGGGATTGCCCCGCACCTCTACGCCTGACTGTGCTGACCCTGCGGAGCACAGGGCTCGCACTGGTCCTTGTGGTTCTCCAGCCTCATATGCCCTGTCTCCCTTCTCCAGGGCGACCTCCACGATGCCGAGTCTAGTAAGAAATAAAAGTTCTTTGATTTTCAAATGCAGAAGTATTTTGGTAAGTCAGCTGTCCCATGACTAAAGATCCTGCTTCTTTTTTTAATTTTCGAGTATTTGCAAGGGTCTGCAGTCCTGGCTGTCGAGAGCACATTGTGTATTTGATTTCATTTCTATAATGGTTTCCCCTAAAAAAAACAGTACAACTCTAACAGGACTCCACTAAATTTGTGAAATAAATGGAAAGACAATGCCTTTGATTTGCAGATAATAGTAAAATCAAGACAAGACAGACTTGGAAAAGCCAGTTCAAAACTGTAAATAGGGAAGAAAGGAAAAGGTAGAGGGAAAGAGATAATATAGCCAGAGCAATTTGTCTTTAAATTTTGCTTTTTTTTAGTGGAGAAAGAGAAAGGACTTGTATTGCATTAGTCTGGCCAAATCCTGATAAGACTTAAAATAGTTGCAGATATGGTTAGACTGGTAAAAGCAAAACCTTTTGAAGGATCTAATAAGTTAATTTTCTTGGCAGAATTAGGAAATAATCAGCTGAAAAGAACCAGTGGAGACAGAAAATCACAACAGAGAAGGGGGGAAAATCTGTTCAGTGACATGTCTGGCCCACAATTTAGGACTTAATCAAAAGGGACAAGTAGTGTAGTTGCCTGGCTCTCAGTTTAACAAGGTACTGAAGTATATGCTTAAACTTCGGTATGTAAACTGACTTAATAACTTAGTAGATGACCTCAGCAGAGCCTTTCTATGTTATTCTGTAATTAATCTCAGCAATATTAACTTGTGGATGTTCAAGGACACATTTGTGCTAATTATGTAACTACACCACAGCAGCAGACAATTATTTTCAGCGCTTATGAAAGGAAAAATAGCTAGGCCCTGAAGAGTTAATACATCTATTTTGCTTCTTGCTTGCACTGCAAATGACATCAGCAGTATGTTTATTACATTTCCTAAATCATCCCAGACAGACAGCAACAACCTTTTGCAAGAAGTTTTCTAGCTGGCTGTTTGAGGACAAGTTAACTCCTACCTCAATTCTGTTACCTTTGAGGATATTTTCCCTGCAGTGACTTTGATGCTTAGTGAACAAAGCAGAGTGGAAACAGGAGAAAATTTTTAAAAATATATCTTTTTCACCTGCACTGTTTGATGCTGCTGTGATAAAATGTAACTTATTTTTTAACAGATATTTTGGAAAATCCATACAATCATGAGTCTGAACTACGAATTACGAAGTTGTCTCAGCTTCCCTGTACTAAGCTCAAGACATGTTCAGCCTATCCTAAAATAGACCCATAACGTAGAATAAATTTCTCTTCCCCTCTGTTGACCCTGTGACTGTCTGCTTTCTTGATAATTAGCATCAGAGGACATGCGGTTGACTTTCTGACAAGGAAGGGCCTTTTTGTTTTGCTCTGCTGTTGTTGCCATTTTCTGTTTAAAAAAAACCCACCAATATTTCGAAGCTTTAAATTGTTTCCTTTCATTTGATTAAAGTTTAGCTGGTGAGTTGCAATTTCTTTACTATTGCCCCAGGTCGTTGTTTCTGAAGAGTAATGGGTGTAGAGTGTCTTTGAGATACTCCACAGAAACCCATTTTCTGTAGCAACATGATTTTCAGCAGCTTATAGCCATGAAGGGGACGTGCTCATTCTCCTCAGAAGGCAAAGCTCTCACTGGGGTCTATACTTTTGCAGAGAAACCATGACAGGGTTTGTTCCAGTGCTGCCCACTTAATAAACATGATTTCTAAGAGAGAGTTGAAATGGAGTTAGATAAAGCATTGAAAGATTTACTTGTTTGCCTGTCTCTGGGTTTGATGGCTCTCTGGAACAGAAAACACCAGTTCCATAATTCACACGCCCCTTAAGCACAAGAAGTTTTTTTCCCTAATCTTAAAAAACTGAGGGGAGGGAGGATTTTGTTGCCTGGTTTTCAGTTTTGAGGTTTTTGATTTAGAATTCTCTTGCCTTTTTTGAAAAGTTTGTGGGTGAGGAGTTGAATTGAAATGAGTATTTATAAGAGCTTGATACGGTAATCAGCTTGTCACTTCTTCTCCCACCCCACCCCTCACAAAGACCACAGCCTATGGCACTACAGTGTTTTCAAATCTTTACAGCCCTCATCATGTCCCTGACTAGTTTATCAGGATTTTAACATTTTGCATTCCCAAAGGCAGGGTGCAAAGTTCCTTGTCCATCTAAATACCACAATTCCCACAAGGGGACATGAGAAACCTGCTCTGCTGTTACTTACGGAGAAAAACTATTTGAATAGTCAGGACATGCCTACTTCCTTTGTGAACGCATTCATAATCCTAAAGGCTATTAAAATACAAGCATAAATATAAAAATACCTGCACTAGGCGGGCCCTATTCATGGCATGGTGTTTGTTGTTATTGACTTTGAAAGCTTTAGGTGGCAGTTCAGTGAGCAGCATTTATCTCATGTGATTCCGTAATAATGAACAGCCAATACTGAAAAACGCAATGACAGAAATTTGTCTTCCAAAACATCTCAGTTAAACCCAAAACATTATTCTTTTGCTTGAAGCACCCCGAAATGGGATGAAATAAAAGGATAAATTGAAAAACAAATATTATTAATATAAACCATAGACTACACTTTAATAAAATAACTCCAAATAATACTTGATCAAAGGCTTAAAAACGCTTTACCCTACTGCTTATGCTCAGCATAGTTTTCTTAGCTTGAATAATAAAAGAAAGTTTTCCTTCCCAGTTATAAAGAGATTTTCAGTAATAATTGAAGTGGTATAGATGCAGATAATGTGGACGGAGAGAGTTTTACAACTAAATGCCTTTGAAAATCCCAGAAGATATTTATCTTCTGGTGTATTTCAAATTCTCATTTCTATTTTTAAGTTAGTTTTATTGAAGAGTTCATATGTGGTGAATCAGTGCTGAGGAGTGTGAGCTGTGACTACCACAGGAGAATGCATATTTACTAAACTTACAAACTTTGACTACACTTCTAGATATATTTTAATATGATGAAGGCATCTCTTGGACTTATGTGCTAAAGTCTACCTTTGGGAGTGATTTGACTTGACCAGACTTCTTTAAATGAGTGTAGCAGATCAGAATCTACGTGCTTTGAGCATGCACTTCTTACCAAAGTGTGATTCCACACTTTTTCAGAGTATCTCATACATATGCTCTATCAGCCCATAATTTTCCCAAAAGAGGAACAGTTTGTTATTAATTTGCGTCTATTTCCTCACAGGAAATCTTCTAGGATTTTACCACGGAAGGAGCCATATGATCGATGGAGTAAAGTGTCAGGAGCTGTTAGACAAAATATCTCTGTCTGTATACAGCAGAATCTTGGACATCTTTTACATAGCAGACTCTGGAGGCCCAAACTGTGGAATTTTCCTTGGATCTCAAGGGATGACAAGGTAAGGCAACGCGTAGAGCTTGAGGCGTGGAGGCCATCCATGGGATCTGGTGAGTGCCTTCCAGTCTAGAATAAAAAACTGTGTGCCAAATTTCAGAGTGAAAATGGAGGTAGAATAAAAGGGAAAGTTGAAAGCAAGCATCAGATTTGGCTGCACCTGGAGCAGACTCTCCCACTCTCGCTACGTTGCCTGTCTACACCCCAAACAGGGATTAACCTGTTCGGGTCCTAGAGACAGGCGATGTGAAATATCTTCCTCTCCCATCCGCACCCTTTCCCATCCTCACCACAAAGCCATCACCCGATAGGACACAGACCTTTCTTGCGCATGAGAAGTAGTTCAGAGACACCAAGGGACAGAAAGCAAATCTGTGGATGACAAGCTTAGATTTGTTAAAAGGTCTGCTTTCTTCAGACACCAGCCTGCTTATACATGCAACAAAGTTCACTGTATATGCTCTCGCAATTACTTTCTGTCTGAAAAAAAGCAAAGGTAATTTATCTATAATTTTGATCACATCATTTATTTTCATAATGTCTTAAAGTATTGCCACAGTGCATGGATCTCTTTTCTTGCCGTTCCAATACAAGTCAGTCAGGTGTGGTATTTATAGATATTTTTGATGAGCTCACAGCTTTCAGTACTGACCCTGGTGACATAAGCCATATCTGTAAATTCATTTACAGTGGAAAAACGAAAAGAAGGAAAAGTTGGGGAAATTAAATCCCAGCAAAATCAAACAGCTTGCACAGTGTATTGCCTAGAACATTTTGTATTGGCCTTGTGCATAAAGGTTTGAGAATGTAACAGCTATTGCATGTCATTCAGCAATTTCCTGTATGAGTCAGTGCAGAGGCATTTAACCCCAAAGAACTTGCAGAAACCTTCATTCTTAACTCACTTGAAAGTAAAGAGGACGATGCACTTCAAATTATAAACTCTGTAAGTAAGCTCTGTGGTGTCGTCTGTAGCTCTGACCTAGTCTTTGGTGTCTGGGAATTGTTCACTGGCTCTTCCATCCAGCCTGTAAAGGTCACTGAAAAGTTCCCAGGGCTTTAATTTGCATTCGCTTAGGCCCAAATACGATGTTTTTTTCTAACTTTACTTTTGGTGATTCTATTAGAAAACCTCATTTCTCATTCATAAGGCCAAATTTCCATTAGGCCAAATTTCACTTTCACTTTGGAAAAATCACAGCCTCAGGGGGATTTGGGTTCACCTGCCTGAGAGTGACATTGAAATTAACTTTCAGCAGTTGTCTTCAAGGCTTCCACATTCATTAGAGTTTATAAAGCATTTCTTTTGCCGGTGTAGCTTTTTAAATAGAGAAACTGCCAGATCGTACTTCTCCCAAATGCACCTCCTTTTGTACAAGTGTGTCTTTGTCCTTAGCTGTGGCTCCTTCGTGTCATCTTAGTGTGGGCAGCAACAGCTCTTTACTCTGCCCAGGCAGTCTCAGAAAATAACTGAAAAAACTTTGTCACTGAAATCTGAACGTTTTCTAAGTTGTGGAAACAAGGCATAGCCTGTTGGAGGGCGTTAAGTTCCCTTTTTCCTTATCTTTTATTACCCTCTAGTGGCTGAGTCCTTGAGCATCGGCATCTGAAGTAAAGCAGTTAGCTGAAGGTTTTCATGCATTGGTCTTTAACTGACCATACATGACCTCTACATTTCCAATAAATTTTACCTTTTTTAAAAAAATGCTTTCCTCAAAATAATAAAAAACTTAAAAAAACCCCAATCCCAATCAGTTTATCTTTGAAGGAAACGAATGTGAGAAACAGTGTCTTCCTGCCAAAGCAGAAAAAATGGTCTTCAACACTGAACGATAGAGAACCACAGTAGGAAGATAAAAAAAGGCCCTAAAAATGGATAAAGGCCTATTTTTATCTTCCCTGACATCTGTCCGGACTAGGTAAGGAATGGGAAAGGCAATGAATTTAAATATTAAATACTTAGGAAAGGACGAGTGTATTAAAAACTTCCATTTTTACTTGTGGTTGTCATGGAGGAACAATCATTCAAGGTTCCTAGGGAATAAAACTTTTACATTTCAGCTTCTATTTGTAATTTCAAATTCTTTTAAGGGTTCGGAGGGATTTATGTAACATAAATTGATCAATACGTTTATCTCAAGGGATTTGCCACTGTGATCACTAAAATGCCTTGCATTGTTCAGTTTGTTCATTCTCAATTATCATTCTAAATTTCCCAAAGAACAGTGTGTCTGCTATTATTAACAAATTAACAGACTTTCATTCTCTTAATTCCTATTAAAGCAATAAAATAAATCTGAGGGCAATCAGGTCACTTTTAACACTTTTATAATTTAAAAAGGAGTAGAGAGATTCAGATGCGTATTTCCTTTAGAACAGTTACATTAGATTTCATTTTCTCCAACTTTGGGAACATTAGAAATGTTCGGTGAGTGCTTGTGATGAACTGTTGGCACTGTCATGGTAATGAGTTGTGTGACATTAGCTCTGTTGCGGCAGAATACGTAAATAACCACCGTGGTTCTAGTTATGAATATGAGAACAGAACATTCAATTTGAAATTACATGGTTTCAGTGTGATTCTAGGGTTTGTTGGAACTAACAGAAACAATTCAATTAAATTTGCATAACTGCCCAATAGTTAGACATTTCATGTGGTATATTTAATGGCACTGTTTTCATCTAGCAAATCTTTCCATAAGAATTATACAGCAGAGCAAACTCAGCACGCATTCTTGATGAAGACTTTTCAAATAAACCTATCATATTATTAGAAATTAATTCAGGATATGGTAGAGCTTGGACTTCCAAGCATATGAATATTTATGAATCACAGAACAGTCCCCAAAATATGATCAGATCAACATTTGTTTGTAACTGGAACAAAATGTACAGACTGTTTCCCCCCACCACTCAGGCCTAGTATATGCAATGGTCCTAAGGACCAAGTTGTTGGATATCTTTTTTGCTGCTCTCAAAATGAGGGGAGCTGCCCAAAAGAGCATCCTCTCTGTCCATGGAACTTCACTGCAGTAAAACTCAAGTATTGCTGGGGATGTTTCATGTCTTGCAGTCGCAAACAGCTGGGTACTGTGAAACCTCAGAGAAAAGAACTCATGTCCAAATACCAGCACAGCACAAACATACTGGGGTTTTTTGCCCCAGTGGGTTTGCTCTCTGTGAACATCAGACCAGTCGCATCCCGTGCCCTGAGCATGGTAAGAGCATGTTTATTCTGTGCCACAGGTCTCCTCCCCCGTAGAGATGTGGGGTTTCCCTGCGTTCCCACTGCAGGGCTGCCCCTCTGCTTCCCTCTGGGCTGTGCTGCTGCCTGTGGCCTGGGGCGGATGGGTCAGGGACACACACTGCAGACCCTCGCCCCGAGGAAAACAAGGTGCAAGACATGTTCCTCAGGCAAGAACTGTGCTCTCTTGTTTTTTCCCACCTGCAAATGTGCTCATGTCATGGTAATGCACCCTTTAGTTTCCCTAGATGTATTATCTTTGTCCACCTACACATTTTTGTAGTCAAACATCAGAATTCTGGCTATTTATCCAGTTTCAAAGAATAAGTAAGTGATACATCATGCACTCATTTCTTTCATCTGAGCAATGCTAGGTACCAATATAGAACTTCCAGATGAGTTGGATCTGACAGTAATGCATCACTTGTGCTAACCGTGGTGATATTCATGGCCTTGTAACTATCACGGAGGAACTTCTCTTGTTCATCCCATCCTTGACAGAGACCAGTCTGTGGGAGGTCATTATGTTGCTGCCTGCTCCCCAACGCCAGTGCTTTTGCTAAGGTGTTTCTGGAGCTAGGACAGGAAACTAGCACAACCTGCTCTGGATGACAGAGTGCAGTGGTCTGGAACCAGAAGAGGAATTTCAGTCTCCTCCGTTATACCACAGCAGTTCTTCTACCTCCATTTTCAAGTGTCCTGTTATTGTTAGTACTTTTAAAGTCCTTTGTCAGTTTTTAGTATCTCTTTCCCCTGGAGATATATATACAATCTAATGTGCCCTAATGACCACTGACTTTAGATTCTGATTATGAGATCATTTTCATTCCCTTCATGCTACTTCATTGAAAACTAATATTTCTTAGAATCTGATTTTTTTTTAGCACAATCGTTCTCTTTTAATCTCATTGTATCCTATCTTGCCTTGCTTTGTCTTGTATGAAGACTCTGCTTCGCTATCCTTCCACACTTCAGAGATAACAGAACACAGGTGCTCACAGCTAATATCTACTTGAAACACCTTCCTAAACACACCCTTTTGGTTGGAATGTATAAACTACTGTGGTGCTCAGCTTTGCAGGACAAAGATAAACCTGAAGGGGATGAAAAGAGGTTGTTTTCATTGTAGGGTTGTACTGGGTTTCTTGGATGTGCGTGGACAGACCCATGTGTATTTTTGCTCTGATGCTCTCTGGTAAGACAAGAATATGAGGAATTCCTTGGATTCATATTCAAAGCTACTTCTTTCTAACTAGAGCTTTCTGCTTCGTTCTCTTTATACTCTGTGAATGCTTATGCAGTAGGAACCTCCAAAAATACAGCACTTAAATAAGCTGAAGTATCAGATCTAAAAAGCTGTATTTTCTTGGGATAGAAATCCTGGGAGGAAGTGCTTTCTCATGATTCTTTCAACTTTGAAGCTAAAGTCACATTTGACATAAAGAGAGAATTACCTTCCTTTCAGTACGTTGCTGCCTTGCTTTTGCGAGTGGCTCGTGGATTAGGAGGAGAGGAAAGTTGCAGACTAATTATTTAAAGTGAATTTAACAAATAAGCCTCAGTAATATCCACATCAATTTGATTCTGGCTGAGGTAGTGGTAGTAGTTCCTACATCTTTATAGAAAATTTCCTTGTTTTCACAGAATATTCTTCCTCAACACACCGTGCTTTTATAGTGTGAAGTTATTATACTTCCCTTTAATTTTCTAAGCTAATTAAAGAAATAGATGTTTGTTTCTTGGCAATCTACCTTCTTTTTCAACCTCTAGTGTGTATATTCATATATATAACTAAGATTATCACTCTACCATATTAAAAATTCATAAGTAAAAGATTGCTGTTTGAGCCTAGAAATAATTAGAGTTAGGAAGTTTCTATTTCCTTGAAAATGTTCCTACGAGGTCCCAGTTCTGTAATCTTTAATTACAAATACCCACAGATTTCAAAGGCAAAATTTGAATAATTAGAAACTCCAGAATTTAGTCAAAGATAAGGGGAGGGGAATCTTTTGGGATCCTAAGGTGAATCATGTGGATATTCTGGTCTGTTTCCTGTGGTGTTACAGCGTCATTAAGACACAAATTCCTGTTTTTTGGTCCCAGCACTCAATTGAGTGCTGCAAAGTGTCTTTCAGATGAGAGTTCAGAAACACTTGAACGGTACTTTGTGGACCTGTGGCCTTTTGACCACCTTGATTAGCCAAACATGGAGCAAAGCTAATGATGTCTCCTGGATATCTTTAATCAAAATTCTTGAAATGCAATTAGGTTTCTGATTTAATTGCCTGTCAACTGCAGCCAGATTTGGGCATATTAACAGAAATAATGTTTTTGTTTCTAAATTTAAGTGCTTCATTTATGAAAGGTGCTATCTCAGGCATCCCAGACAGGGTACCATGTTCTGCCACTGTGAACGTGTGGAGTCCTTATCCAGCCTCTAAAACCCAAATAACGGAGAGTGGTAAAAATAAGTGATTCAAGATGCTTTGTAAAAAGAATGTCAGCCAAAGCGTATTGTGCCAGCTGTGATTGTGGCTGTTCTGCTATGTATATATTTAATGTCAGAGTAAGGCTGCAACTGGTTATTTCAGCCTGCCAGGCCATGGGCTGACCTACAGACCTGAAGATGTTTCCTTAGCTTTTTGCTGATGGATGTGAGGTGATCAGGAGCCCTGCTGGTGCAAGGCACTTTTTGCATGGGAGCTTCTGATGGACTCTTGATGATGACTTTGGGTCACTTCTGATCACCACTGGAGCAGAGCATTAGAGGTTGCTATGTTCTGTGTCGAGCTGCCTTTTTAGAGGGCAAGAACTGGACTGTGCTGATGTAAACTGCCTTGACTTCAATGGAGTTTTCCCAAATTATAGAGCGGTGGAGCAGAATTCACTGGTGCTCGTCTTCTATCCATGTGTTCAGATAAGGTTGATTTAGACTTGTTTAAATGGATACAATGGCCTAATTTCATGTTCCTAGAAACCTCAGCTGTGACAGGCCAAAGGTACAGCCCATGGAATCACTTCAAGGGGAAGATCTGCGAGTGAGTATTTCCTCAAGTGGCTTGTTCTTCCAGCTTGGAGCAGTATCATGCTCCAGCATCCCACGTGTCAGGTGGTGGTGAGGTTGTGGGCAGCTGAAGCTCTATCATGGTGAGTGAGGGAGACCCTTCACATCAGCTCTGCTCTTTTCCCTGTTTTAATACGAATGCAGCAAGATTAACATTGGAGTGATGTCCATCTTTAAAAATGAAAAAAATGAAAAAACAATCAGAGTTTTGAAAGAAAAAGTAGAAACTACGAAGGATGTGCTTTTGGGGGTCATAGAGAGAGTACCAGAAAGCAAGCTAAAACTGCAGCTTTTCTTTCACCATCAAAATATAATGCCCTTCTTTGCCCTTCATTTCTCTTATCAAATAGAATTCACTTTATTTCCAGACATTTTCCCTTAGCTCAGAGCTGGTAAGGAGCAAGAGGGGGGCTGTTTTGGAAACCCTGTTTCTAAGCTCCTATGTCCTTCTTATAAGGCTGTGTGGACTGTTCATGTCCAGCAAGGTAGCACCAAAACGAGTGGATCTTCCTACAACTGAGCGTGTAGCTAAGTCTTCCTGTTGGACCTAATCTTGGTTATTTTTCTGCAGAAAGTCCCCTGTTTGACCACTACCCTGCATTTCTTAGAATCTATCCATATGTGAAGAAAGGAAACTGGATTTCTCAAATGGGCTACGTTGCTGAAATGAATGTTTCTTAATGAATTGCTTGGCCACAAAATGTATAAAGAAAATAATCTAGGGAAGCCCTGGGCTGGTCACTCAGCTGTTCCCATGCAGCAAGGAGTTTATATTGGTGCAGAACACTTGTATTGGTCTAACTGTGTCCGCACTAGAAAGGCTGAGATCCTGCCAGCCCTACAGCTGCTGCTGCTGACATAGGCCTCATCCTGACGCCATCTTGCTCAGACCTGATGTCTGCGGGCGGCTGGCAACATGCTCTGTTCACAAAGCGCGATGTTGCTTCTGCAGGTCTTCTCCTTCGCTAAATGCAACATAGAAATTGTTGGTGGATGTTAAGCCAGCCAAGAAAGATAAACTGGACCGTGGGTCAGGAATGGAAAGTTTGGGCTTTCTGACTCTCATGTATTGATATGAAGTCTAAAAGTCATTAGAATGTAGCCATGGAATGGCGGAACAAGATATTATTTCTCACAGGAAAGACAGGGCCTGAATTTCAAAAAGGTGGGTACTGTATGAGTAATTATTTATTTAATTTTGGGGCACAAAGGCATTTACCCGACAGAATATGGATGATGTTTTCTTGCTTCTTAGTAGCTTCAAAATCACCAGTGTCTGAAGACAATCAGGAAGTCAGATTCAAGCATCCACGCCTGCCTGACACCTTGATCAAAATTCAGTGCTTGTACAAGCTGCAGAGAGATTCTCCTGTGCCAGCTGCTGTATGCGAGTGCCTAATGAAATATAACCATGCTACAAATCCTTCTAGAGTTGAGTCCTTAACAACATTTTAGTAAGAAAAAAATTCAGTCCTTCTAGCTCAGTTGCTGGTTGGGCAGATTTGGAGTTACCTTTGATAATGTTGAACATGATACTCTGATTTCTGCTTAAGACAATCTTGGACTAAATTGTTAGAGCTACTGTGAAAAATACAGGAAAGAAAGGTATTGCCTAGAAAAGGGATATCCTGAGAAATCCTTATGAAACAGAGGCCATAGCAGAGCTCGTTTCTTTCATGGATTTGTTCAGCCCTTGGAAAATGTACCAGTTTGATTTTTACGCTGTAGTTCCAAACTGGGTACATGCAAAGGGGTAAGCCTGGCTGGATTTAAACATGATAAGAAGCAAGAGAAGATTTAAAGGAGCAGATTTACACACTGGCAATGCTCCCTTGCTTCCCTTGTCTACTTCATGGCAAGATAGTCATGCCAATAATGTGAAGGAAATTAGGTTTTATGAAAAAATCCTGTTAATTAAACAATTTGGGTATTTTAAGGCTCTTTTGGGTCATTATATCTACTAATCAAAGGATGCTGGGGGCAGGGAGGATGCATAATGCCAATATCTGAGCCCTCTGGGATCCACAAAGAAAGTAATATTGAGACTGAAGACAGTGGTTCAGGACATGCTGTGCGTTGGAGAATCATCTAAGGTGGGAAATTTTTTGGCACAAAATCTGACTTCCGAGGGCTAAGAAGCTGAGAGCTTATTTCACTATGTGTATTTGAAACAAATTGCGACAAAAATGAAGAAGACATTTTCAATGAAAAGGGTATCTTTCTTATAACACACAAAAGAAAATATGGAATTTTTGTTCACCTCGAGAAGATGATACCATTCCTCAGTTCTAAATACGGTTTTGCATGTGTGCTTTTGTGGTTTGTTGTGTTTTTTTTCTCAAACCACACTGATGTTGTCAAAACTGTCTGAGTCTCAAAGACTACAGAGAAAATATTGCAGAACTGAGAATCTGATTTGGGAACGCTCTTGTCAGTGGTGTTCTGACAGTGTTTAAACAAGGGGATCCACAAAACAGCTCTCTTCCAGCAGCAGTGAAACCTCTAGGGAAACTTGCGGGTATGTGTTTGCCAAGATGAAAGATAAAGGTTGAGATTCATGGTAAAAAGATTGTAGAGTTTGTAATATGCTTGTGGTATGTTTGTTTGTGATACACTCCTCTTGTTCCTTGGGTGATAAAAAAGAACAAACAACTTCTAACACAGTGCAACACAGTGGTTTGGAAAGCAAGTAAGGGCAGATTTTTTGTTTTGGATTTTTTTTTTTTAACCAAAGGGATAAATTATGAACTCATAGCAGAGATGTAGGGAGACACACACACCCTCCCCTGCCCCGCCTGTGAGGTACATGAGCATTTTCAGAACAAGCCCTCACAGATGAAAAATAACAAAATCAAAGATCATGGGAAAACTTTTTATGCATGGGACATGGTTTAATGTCAGGATGACCACCACTGAGATGTAACTCAAGGTCTGAGGCTGCAATATTTTTACCCAGGCCCTGAGCTGTTTGAGGGCACATCTGACCTGCTGTCGGAGCAGTCTTCCAGCCAACCCACCCAGCTGCTCACAGCCTCCCTGGGGGCAGCCACACACAGCCACCAGCACACAGGGTGCCTCAACCAGTTTACGTCTGAGATCAAAATGCCCATCCTGCTTCCAACCACCCCAGCCCAGCCCCAAGGCTCTGTTTTGGGGAGACAATATAGTACTTGTTCTGTCCATGTACCATCCCAGTTAATGGGGAAAGTCTCTGGAAGAACAAGGAGATGCTGGTTTTGCCTAACTTTTTGATTTATTCCCTATAAAGCACAATTTAGAGAAACTAAGTTAAGAATATATTTTGCTCACATATTTGCTGTTAAGCCAATTAATGGGATGAGGATCAGAGAGAACTTTTCAAGGACTTTGGGAGTTTCTTTTGCCTTTTTCCGACAGCGAGAGATGGGGTCCTTTTATCAGGTGTTTCGTCTCAGAAATTCCCTGGAAGTGGAGGGGCTCATTACAGTCATTATCCTCAATATAATATTCTTGGTCTTTCCTGCTGTGTTACTGTGAGACGCTGGGTTTGTAACCTTCAATGTTCAAGGTATTTAGAGGAGAATTTCATGGCTTGGGAAGGGGCTGTTCAGAGGATGCTTTGGAGTACACATTTCTTGTGTAGTTGTGATGATGTGGAATTGATCTTGGTGATCTAGGTGACTCTTCCAATTTCTTTTTTTTTCTTAATAGGCATTTCTTTTTAAAGAAAATATGTCTCATAAGGAGGTGTCTCAAAGGGGATAAATTTCTTTGTGATTTTTTTTTTTTCTTCCTCAGGGCAAAAAATATGGGCAGATGAACTCTTTGACCATTTCTGAAACACATGGTCTTTCTTTTTAAACTTGAATCTACTAATTTAGGGCATTATATTCACACACGTGGAAAATGAAAGAGGAAGAAAATGGCCCCAGTGAGTTTCCCCATTTCATACCCCCATTAGTCTTGTAAGAGGTCTCTTGATGTCACGGGAATGAAGCTACCAGGGACATTTTCCACCCACCCATGAGATAGGAAGTCTAGTGTATAAAAACTATGTTGCTTTCTTAAATACTCCATTCTTCAATTATTTTATGATTTTGTTCTTATTGAAGCAAGGGGTTTGAATGCTTGTGAAGACAAACAAGCAGCACAGAATAAAGGGTCACAGGAGAAGCTATGGAATTTCACATGGCTTTGTGCCCTCAAACATTGTGCTTTCCCTGTGCCTATGAGGAGACGAGCTCCATAGTTACTCTGCCATCAGCTTCAGCCCTGCAAACTCTGTTTGCTGAGACACAGGAATAGGCTGAAGAGCACCAGAGAGGCCCTAAGACTTGGAGTGGAGGGTCTCCTCCATTGTGGAGCCGGAGCCACCTCTGTAGCAGAATGGCTATGAGGAATGTGGATGGCTGCAAGCAGTTTCCAATCCAGGCTCTGGTGGAACTGCATTGGCTCCTCCTGCAGCCTTAGGGTAAATTTGCTGCTAGGTGAGCTGAAGCAATCTCACACACTGCTGCAAAAACAAGCAGTCCTGCTTCTTTCCATGTTTGCTACTGGTTCCCAATCACAGGCTCTTGATGCTAGGCATGGGGCTCATCAGCCTCTGCTGAAAGTAAAGAGCTGGCTGATGAGCAAGGAGAAGCAGTATTTCCAGCAGCCAGGACTTGTAAGTACACCTGGAGAGACACAAAGTCTCTCTCATGTTTTGGCTCTGGGCCTGGGAAGCCCTTTGACTCTGGGCAAGTGCCTCTGGCTGGTGGTGCAGCCGACCGGAGGTGTCTGATTCAGCCAAAAAACATGAACTGGGTATAGGGAGAAAATAAGAGGGAAGTAGACTGGAGAAAAGAATTGACTGTACATTTTTTTAGGAATCTTTTTGGAGTTCATTAATTCTGAGATGAATTATGAGCATTAGTCTTGCAAATGAGATCACCCTTGATATAAGTCTTTAACGGGGATTTATCTATCAGAAAGTAGACTTAATCTACTCAAACTTTACATGAAGCTGCTTATTAAAGATCAGGGGCTTTCAGTCACTGTAGGTTAAGGCTGGAAGTGAATGTCTGATTCATTGGTAAAAGACTCATGGTCACCCTCTATGTTGGAAATTCTTTGTACAATTTCTTTCCCATTTTTAAGTCATTTGCCTAAACACAGCAAAGGACTGACCTTGTGATTAAAGCACAGGGCAGAAGCAAATCAGATGCTTCTGTGTTACCTTAGACAGGTAACCTAATCTTTCAGCTTATTGATTTCTCAGTATGAAGTACCATGGTAATCAACACGGTCAGTCTATCACGCGTTGTCTCTGCTGCCCCCGCTCCTCGGGGGGAGGACTCCTCACACTCCTCCCCTGCTCCAGCCCGGGGTCCCTCCCGCAGGAGACAGTCTTCCATGAACTTCTCCCAGGTCAGTCACTGCTGGGCTCAGCCTTTACCAGCAGCGAGTCTGTCTCGGAGCCAGCTGGCATTGGCTCTATTGACATGGGGGAAGCTTCTAGCAGCTTCTCACAGAAGCCACTCCTGTTGCCCCCTGCTACCAAAACCTTGCCCCCAAGCTGCATACACTGACAGGTACCATTATGTCGCTGAGGAGGAGGAGAAAAAGCAATGTGATCAGAGACCAGGGTAACTCTCAATACGGACTACTGTGTGCCCTTTGCAGGGCTCTCCACAGCAAATTCACTCATTCAGGACAGGTTCCTGATTTTGTTATACCAGTTCAATTTGCATTAGTTCTCTTGTTCTGAAGCTGGCAAAGCTTTCAGCTTGAACAATTTTTCATTTCCCGTAATGAGATCTTTTTGCAAAAACCATTGGCAAGATTTGGTTTTGATATCATCTTATGTCATCGCATACTTCCATTGGTCATATGGACTTTGTTGGCACACCACAAGTGAGACTTGTAGACACACTGGAAAATACATTAATTGCCCAATTTGAATGTCACAAATACATTTGAAGTTTCTGATTCCAGAAGTCTGATGCCAGCAGTGTCTCAAAAATGTTAATGAGGTCTGGGTTTAGTGAAAATATTCACAAAATTCAAACAAACTGCAGTTTCTGTTGGGCTTTTTTGAAAATCCCTAAGATTTGAGAATTTGGGATCTGGTTTAAACACTGTAGATGACTCCTTAATAAAAAAGGGCATGAAGCCAAGCCTAGAATTAAACACTAGGACAGGTTAAAGTTTGATATAAAATGCTAACTGGAAGGTATAAACTCTAGTCAACATACGTGATTCAAGTCAAGCATTTCATTCAACTTTATTTTTATTACCTTCAAAGCAGAGGAGGTTGTGCTGAAATGCACTTGAGGGAAGGGAGCATAAAGGGAATAACAAGGGATAAGAGTCAATGTGAATAAGAGTGAATTTCAGAAATTCAGGACTAAGTCTGGAGAATGAAACTCTGTATGTCTGTGACCCTACTTGCACAGATGATGGCCCTCCCTAGCTCTCACTAAGTCTGTCTTTATCTCGTTTGTGGGTGTCCAAAGGCTCCTGATGACATATACAGTGACAATGTGATATGACACAGTGGGAATTCTGTATTTCCAGTTTGGTTTTGTTTTTTGTAAGTATTGAAAAGTACTGACAGAGTGGCCACAAAAAATTACTAAAATCACAAGTCAATTACTCAGATCCGTGTAAAAGCCCAAAGGAACAATGTCTATTAGAAGGACAGTGGTGTGGATATGGAAGGGGATGAAATCAAACACCCTACAGCTGATGTAAGCGCTGCATAAGAAACTTGTATCAGAGCATCTGTGCTCTTTTGTCAAATCAGAAATTCTATTGAAAAAACAATCGTCATAGTTTATTCTGATGTTTTATTTTGCCAACAGCTAAGCACTGATTAGTATTTTTGAGATGTGTCCATTTAGCTTTTCTTCTTATTTGGCAGCACCTGGAGTATGAAATTAAAATCCTCCTTGTTTGTATTTAATCTCCACTGAGCAATCAGAAATTCTTTAATTCCCACTGCCATTTGACAAGTCACATCTGTAAATACCAGCAGTGAAATCCTGACCCAGTGAAATGAACACAATTTTTTTCATTCTGAGTTAAATATTCTGTTATTTAAATGGAGCAGAGATACAACTTCAGTTCTTAAGCACCTAGAAATCATGAGCCAAGGCCCGACTCCAAAAAAGTCAGTGTAAAGTCACTGGTCATAGTTACAGGACTATGTATTGACATGAAAAATATGTGACACAATAATTGGTTGTGGTAGGACTTTATGTCAAAGAAAAGCATTAGAAATTGGTATTTGAAAAGTTCTCCTCAGAAAATGAAGAAGCTTCTTTATAATTATTTGTAATGATGACACTGATTTTTCACAGTGTGAGAGATTTTTCGGTGTAGAATATGGTAATTAACAACTGACCAACTGGTCAGCAGGACAGGATATGCACAAAATATTGGTATTGCTAAAGAGAATTAGTACATGTTCTGTGCTTCAGGGATGCTATCTCTGTAAATCTATTTACATTGTCAGGAGGAGCTTGGGTTACAGTGTTGTTTTTAAATAATACACAAAGTTTTTTTCTTATGTAATGTTTACTTTTTCTGCTGGATTTTGATTTTGGCCTTCAGACCTGTCAAAAAAAAAAAACAAATCAGAGTCCACACAACCCTATTCCACTGTCAGGAGCTAATGACAACATAGTAGCACTGTTGAGTTTCAGCACATGAGTTTGCATCAGAACTTTCAAGTGCTTTCCCTGAGGTACAGAGAAATGGAGTTCACAGAGCTGTGCTTACAGAGACAGGTAAAACCCTTCTGCATCAACTTGTGGGCAGGCTCGCTTCCCTCCCAGGTGACTTCTGAAGATACTAATCACTGAAATCACAGGTTTTCTGGTTTTGTATTTCACTGGATCAAATTACCCTCCTGTCCCCAGGAAATGTGTTTTCTTCCCTTTATTCACTGGGTCTAAAGGTCTTGAAATGTCTTTCTTTCTCTCCATCCTCCAGGTGGATGGATCTCCTATGTGGAGATACCCTTCACTCCATCAGAGGGTCCACTGTGACAGCAGTATCCGTGGCTCAGGTTTCCTGCTCCTGGGATATGATTGTGATTTGGAAGCAGAAACACCATTGACTCAAGCAAGAAAACCTGGCAAATTTCTCATACTTTTTCCCATATAACGGAATCTCTGTAAGAGAGACGAGGCAGGAACGTTAGAGGAGGGACAGTTCAGGGTGAGAATTTCCAAGTTTCTTTGAGCTCTTCCTTATTTTGGAGTTTAGATTGCATGAACTCTATCAGAGATATTGGAGGGGAACGGAAAATCTGTGTGCCACACATGTGTGTGTGTCTCTGTGTGTATGTGTGAACTCAGCGTAATGATGATCAGCGTAACGATGGTGCCACTCTTGCTACTCATATGACTGCTACGACAGCTCGCCTTCCGGTGACAATAAGGAGCTGGTTTCAGCCTCCTGGGTTTTGAGGTCAAGTGAAGTCTTACAGACAGTTCTGGGGGAAGTACTACAGTGAATACAGACTTACGTCTTCTTTGAAAGGCTTACTATTTTATTACATAATAAAGAGACCTCCACTTCTGACTCATCATATTGTTTTATTTCCCCTAATATGTAAATGAAACCGCAGAGTTGTTTTGACTGGAGCTGGTTATTACATCCCTAGATAACCAGCCAGCAACTGGAAGCTTTGCTAAAGCTGAGGGTGCTATGCAAATTAGTGACTGCGTACTCCACCTCTGGCTGCTCTCAGAAGGAAAGAGCAAAGTTTTTAACATAACAAAACTGTCTTAGTATTTCAAAACTGAAAATGAGAACTGTTGAGGGGGGAGAAATTGTGACTGCATGAGGAAAAAAGTCACTATTTTGAAATAACATCCAGTACGTTGCAATGACTTCAAATACCACACGGGTAGTCCTGAATGACCAGGTTTAATCTGAAGCTCTTTTATCTTGTGGGCAGCGAGAAGGTGGGCGTGAGCAGCACAGACCTATACTGCGCTCCTGAAGGAATTTGCAGTGACTGCTCACAGTGGTCTCACTGGACAGAGATGCAATGTACAGAATGTTATTTCAAAATAGTGGCTTTTTTGTCATGCTGTGAAGGAGGCAGCTGTGGCCCCCACACATTAGCTGGAGCATACGAAGGGTACCACCGGAGCAGTGGGGTTGTCCTACACCATGCACACGGGACACTCACATCCACCTAGCATTTCTATCTGTTCCTGCACTGAGAACCTCCTTAGATTTGTTCTCTCTGTTGTTTTTTTTGATTGTTTGGGTTTATTTTCCCTTTGACACGCTTCAGCTTTGTTGGGGTTGATACAACTCCGTAAGGAAAAATATTTCCATTACTTTCTGAGGCAGAGAAATTACTTTCAGTCAAAATGGCCAACTTCTTGCGAGACAAGAGTTTCCAAAAAAGATAAAATGAATCTGCAGAACTGGCATTTCATTCTGTCGTTATGTGGCTGTTTTCATATAGACTCTTTTTTCACTGAAGAGCGTGGAATACTCTGCACTGTGAAAATGGCCAGTAAATGAGAAAAAACATGTCAAAAAAGGAAAGCCTTGCGGCTTCCTCTTGGCATTCATTAAAAATACATCAGCCAAAGCCATTGTTAGCCTATGCAAAGAGATCAGGAAAAAGTTAAAATCTGTGCTTGCTCTGACTAAACCAGTGGGTCTGATGAGACAGAAGCAGTGGCTGCTCCCAAACTGTTGTCTTGATGTTTCCTGCCAAGAAATCCCAAAGCCCTTCTTTGATCTGTAGCCATACAAATGGGAAGACAAACCTTGGCCTTTATGTGACTGCAACTGTGCTGGGGACTTTTGGATGGTCTGCACCGAGAGACTGGAAACAGGGAAGAGAGACTCTTGCTGGTGCAATGTGAGCGGGTACCCAGGAGCGTGGTGCTGATGAGGGGGTCTCACACAAACAAATCCAGGCCACCGTGCGCCATAGACCCCACGCAGTTCCCTCATGGTGGCCAGGGGCGATGGGGCCATCACTTGCCCACGCTTCAGTCCCACCCTCCAGCCTTTGGGCAGCAACATGCATTTATTACTGCCATCTTTTACACTTCCAAGCCATAGACGCCTCTCAGCTATTTGTTACTAAGAAAATGTTGGAGTTACCTGGGAAATGTCCTGTTCCTGGCCTGCCTCTTTCCCTCTATGGTTTCACCACAATACTTACATCTTTAACAGGTGTGTATCTCTGCATGGCCATTTCAGCTTCGACAAAGCTGATCAGACCTAAACTGACTTGAACAAATTTTAGCACCTTTTCCCTTTTTGCACAGCACAAACATTTATGAAGACCAGCTTTCTCACAGATACTACTAGTACATCCGCCCTGCTGATACTGATGGTCGCTAGAAACTTGCAAAACACAACAGTTTGAGCATCACTAGGAAGTTTAAGCTATTGAATGGGATATTACCTATTCTTCTGCCCTGTCCGTGTGCTCCAGCCAGTGAGCAATACCAGTGAAATTCTACAGGGATTTCAGGCCGGATTCTCAGCCCATGGGATCATGTTGGCACAGCTCTGCAGTGCCACTGTGCCCATTCAACTCTTGTAACATTTTGGTCTTTTGTTTCCATTTCTGCAAGTGGCAGTTTCTGCCAGCTGAGCTGACATGAGAGGAAGAATCTTTGATTCATGACAACCAAGCAGCTACATCTGAGAATGGCAGTAGCACCAGCTGGGATGGCTTTCATCATGGCTGAGGTCAACAGGAACTTGAAGTTCTATGCCAAGCAGTAGTAAAGGTCAAGGGCTGCTAATGCTACTGGCAGCGCCTTGCACCATCCTGGGGTTCCCGTTATATCTCAAATGCAGGAACCCTCCCACATGGTCATGGGGCAGGTCTAAGCCTCCAAACAACAGACAGCAACAGGGAAAGGGAGCTGCCAGATGTTCTAACTTCATACTGAGTGATGGACACCCTCTCTTCTCCTATAGAAAGGATCTTTTATGACAATTTGCTAAGTTGAGGCAAAGGGGATTTTTTTTGCTTTAACTTTGATCTTCAAACTGAAAAAATTGGTTCTTTTAAGAGGAGTGGCTCTAAATTTTCTTTCCCAAACATGGATAAGCTGAAGTTGTTTGTAAGGAATATTAAACTTATTTGCGTTCTGCTGGATTTCAGCATTAGTGATGCTTTTTTATATAAAATGAGAAATGGAGGTAAAGAGTCTCTAGGACAAACCCTCATGGCTACATATTTGAACAACAAACAGTGATAACTATAAACAACTACACACAATGTTATCCACTTGTCCACACCATATGGTTTTATATGTGCTCTTAATGGAAATGTACTTTTGTCTTTTCTACCACATTTCATAGCAAAAACCTGAGTGCTACTAAACACATCCTTTCTCAACAAAGATGTCTCTGGCTCACCTGTGAATGCAGACACAACGTACAGCAGCGGTGCAGGGTGAGATAACATAACCGTCACTGTCTTGACAAATATCAGGTGATTCAGTAGAATCTGTGTTTCTCTCCCTATCTTTCCTTTTCCGTAGATTTGTTATATGTAAATAAAGTTGCAGCGCAAGTGAATGAAGTTCTGTCTCACCAGCTGAGATAGTATCATGTTTCTGGGGTTCTTTTCTCCTCACTTCTATTTCTTCCTGTTCATGAACAATTAACTGTAAGGAAAGGGAAATGCAAATGTAGTCCCTTATAATGAAATGGTAATTATAGTATTGTCACAATGGAAATTCATGACTGCCAGGGATTTTAGCTCTGATGACTCTGTCCTCAAACCCTTGGCTGTGCCCAGTCACCTCCCATATGGCAGCTGTGAATAAACTTTGCCTTCAGTTATTTATAGCTCTACTGCAGATTGGAAGGTTCCTGTTTTTTTAAAACAACACACTTTATTGCAGAGTTGACTTCTGTGGAAAGCTGTGTGGTGAGTGCAGGCTCTCTTTACACCACATCCTGTGCCTGTGGTGTTGCTGCCAGCTGGCTGGTGGAGCAGTGCCAGGCTCCTGATGCTGACCACAGCCTGCAACGTGACTGGCCCCTTTGGCCAACTAGAAGCTCCCTGCAGATCTGGATGGAAGTGTCCTTCCACGAGGATGCTCACAGCAGTAAAGTAGTACGTTCATAGTATGTTCATTAAATTCAGCTGTTTGAAAAAAAATAAATACAAAAAAAGCAAAAGGTAGCAGTTAAGATAAGAAGGATACAATTTGATATATATTGTTCTACTGCAAAATTTCTATTCCACCCAATCTGTCTGGATCTTAAAGAACTGAACTGAATTCACTGAACTGCATTCTGTGGTAAAAGCACTTTTCTGCTGAACTCTCTAGATGTGATTGACATCCTGTTTGCTTTGGCCAAACAACAGTCCCTTGACAAAGAGATTTATTGTTATGATTGTCAGACTGAAGCTCTCAGAATTGATTCTTACTCTTGGGTGTTAATTATAGGTGGAGGGAATTGAAACAGAACTTCTAAAACTAATATTATTATTATATATACAAACAAGCGTTGCATAGGAATATTAATGTTTAACTTCTGAGGTAGTCAGGTGTGTGCTTATGGAAGAGATTCCGCAATGCAGGGCTGTCTCCTGCTCTTTCTCACTTGCCTTAGAAATTCCATATCTAATTGAAAGATAGTACAGCTTTGCCTCACAATATTAGAGGAATTTACATTGCGAAAAGTCATAAATGCAAACAAACTCTTTGGTTAGTTGACAGAAGTCAGAGAAATAAACATTGGATATTGGGTGTGCTGTTTTCATACGGTGTTCCTTGCAGTAGCTATTACCACGGAAAGGAAGTAATGTCATTTGTGGCTGGAACCCACATTTGATTGACTTTCTAGTGCCGGGGAAAGGTTTGGTGGAGGTAGGAAGAAACTCCATGGTGGATTCATTACATCAATACTTACTGGTTAACTTCATTTAGCTTTGCACAGAGGAACTGAATTTTTGAGTATTCTGAGGAGTGTTGTAGGGGATTTTGCTTATAGAAAGAATATTGAAAGTCTACTCACAACTCTGAAGAGCCCTGTGTATTGAATCACCAAAAAAAAAGGTACTGGGTTACATTTTTAGCAAAAATCAACCCTTTTTTTTTTCTGTCTCCTCAGACAAATTTACACGAGATCTCATTCCTGCTCAAGTCAAGGAATTTACTGACATTGGTGAACAATTTCATCTGTGTGACAGACGTTTTTTCTAAGGACCTGTTGTGGTACATTACTTAGGATGATGTCAGAGCCAAGGGAGGAGCAAGAGAGCACAATTCCCAATATGAGCAACTACAGGCACATCCTCATACTCCATGTCATGATGGTAAGCAGAAACAAATGTATTCACTCCATGCAAGCAGTTTCATCATTCTTTTGGGAAAGTACTAGTGGAAGTTCCCTCATGCAAGGCTTTCTCCTCACTTTGACACCTAAATTGTTTGCTGAATTAGAGTTATTGACCAACCAGTAACCTCCCCTGAATAAGGAACAGTAGGTAGGTTCACATCCAAAATCTCAAAAGACACCCCATAGTGACATGAAAAGCTGCGTGTCTGCTTTTGCATTGCTCAAAAAGAAATGCAAGCAGTCACCTCCTTTCCTGTTTTGCTTCCTCTGTGCCCCATCCAGTCATGCTGGTAGCGGGCAGTGAGAACTGAAGGCCAGTGATCGCTCGCTCTGTTCCTCACCCTTCTGCATCTGTGCAGCTCAGGCAGCACAGACCTGCTCCCTGGAAGAAGCAGCTTCATCTTAATGTCTCTACATTAAGACATTAGTGTCTTAATGTAGGGGTGACCCTACTCTCTTCCTTGCAGCTGAACACAGGCCCCTGTACGGCCCCGTACCAACTGGCTCCATGTTCACCGTCCTACCCGGTTGGTTGATGTTGTATCCCCTAAAAGTAGCTTTTTTAGGAAACTGCAGAACAATAGCAATAACAGCAACACTGGATGGTGTGACAATGCCTGTTTGCCCCATTGCTGAGAAGTCTCGAGACAAGGCATTGCGATGTGCTTTGATGTGTCCTGTGCCACACCTTGTCACAAAGACACAGGACACTGCAGTGGAACTATTCTCTTGATTGTTCCCCTGCCAGAGAGTTCGGGGTCAGGCAGATGCTCAGATCTGTCAGGGTTAAAATCAGAAATAAAACCCAGGAGTTCTCATATTTTTTAGAAGCAATACTTAAAAAAAAAAAAAAAAAAATTACTTTCTTTTGTTTCTTTATTTCCAGTCCCATTTCTGTCATTCTGGCATCTGTGTATGTAACACTGTTGAGTATGACTCTGGGCAGTGTACGGGTCAGTCAGCAGCTCAATACAAAACAGGCTTTCTTTAGGTACCAGTGACTTTTAGGTCTTAACTAACCTAAAAGTCTGTTCTCTGCTACTGCTTGAGACAGGATATTGAGCTCAACCGGTCTTTGGCCTGATCTGGACCATACATTCTTATTCTTTGTTTCCTGTTTTATTTTTTCTTCCAAAGTTAGAAACCTAAGGGGAGAACAGAATTGCTAAATGTTAAAAAATGTTAAAAATGTTCAACTGTTAAAAATGTTGCATGATACAACAAAATCAACCAGCAAAAGAGAAAATACTACAGGATCTGAAACTGAGTCAGAGATCAAGTCTCTGTGTGTGTCCATGTGGGCTCAAAAAACATGGGCAAATGAGGTAGTGATTTTTTGTGCCCAAAGTGAAACAAAAGCCACAGGCCATACAATACGCATCGGGAAAGCAGCAGAGCAGTGGGCTACAACCAGCTGCTGGCTTGCACCAGTACAAACTGCCCATCAGTTGGCTCGAACAGAAGCAGTGTATTCCAGTTGGGAATGGAGGTGGCAAACACTGGGAAAGCTCAGGACAGGGACCGTACAGGGAGGCAACTCCAGATTGTCGTCGTTGTTCCATTCTTCCAGCCGGCACATCGGCACCCACACCCGCCCCTGTGTCTTAACCAAGAAGCCTTCTGCAAAGATTTCATTCAGAAATGTGTGGTGGTGAGAAATGGAGTTGCTGTGGTTAAGTATGAAACAATCTAATTCCCATTAATCTTGTAACAGTCTTTATGTCAATGAAGCTGGGAATGAGACAGACAAAATATAGTTAAAAAACGAAGACTGTTTTGTATGTCTCTCTCCTCTGTCTGTTTAATTACTTTTGGCTGCAGAGACAACCTAATAGTGGTAAAAGAAATTTTTTAAAGACTTCCCCCTGTCAAATAAAAACAAGATAAATTCAGTTAACTGATTCGTATCATAAACATTGTAACAAGGGCTGTTCAGCAGTTTAAAAATTGATGAAGAAAGCTGATACCCTTGAGAAGAGAGGGAAGAAAAGCAACTCCTGTTTTATGGCTACAATTAATAACTCTGTAATACAAAGGACAATTTTTCAGGGACAATAATTTTAAAATGTAGAAATATACAAAATTACAGCACAATGTAGTACTACAGAAAGTGTGGGTTTGCACTGAAAGAGGTGACACTGTAAAAATAACTTTTGGTTTTTCATTTTTTCAATTTACAAAGAAATACATTGAGAAATTATTGAAATATTTGTATGCTCCCTACTAGAGTCCAGATCTACTCTGAACACCTTTTTCATGGATAAAGTTAAGAAACGTGAATTCTATTGCACACCTCCAACTTAAACTCCTGTGTTGCTGGTGTCCCTAGTGGTTTGCTGCATGATTAACTATATGAAAGTAACTACACAGAGAGAACTACACAGAGAGAATCTATTAGTTTTCTTCCCTTGAAATTCCATGATACATGACTCAAGTGGATATTGAAAACCTGTGTTTCACATTTCTTCAAATTTTCCAGTGGAATTTCAAATGTTTGTTGAGAATTTTAGACTACTGTGGTGACCTTACTCTTTTAAAAACTCATTTCTAAGCATCTTGGAAAAGGCTGTAGGCCAGTTTGCAAACCCCTGTTGGACAGAATATATTAAAGTATAAGATGTGTGTTCATTCCCTAGATAAGCCAGGTCTCCTGGTCCCCCCTTGCAGCAGGCAGGCAGCACGCTTCAGGGCTGATCACGATCCATTTAAAACCAGTGGAAGTTTTTCCTGTCCTCGAGTTCAGTGGTTCCAGGTTGTTTCAGCCAAAGGCCACACACACGGGGTGACCTTTCTGCAGGCACGCTGCTCAGATTCAGAGAAGTCTGAGATAAGTTTTCCTGTGTAAGGATTGTAGCTTCAGTACCCAAGAGGGTTTTTTGTGAACACTGGCACAAAAGCTGTTTTCACTGATGTCTACACTGAAACACCCATTATATTAGCGGGAGAAGGATTACACCTGTACTGTTTTCTCTTTAAACATGGAACATTCCTTTTTCCGCTGTACAAACTCTGTATAAATTCACGTTAATCCAAATTTGTCTTCAATCAGGAATAGAAAAAAAAAGTTAAAAAAAGGCTTTTCTTTCAGCTGTCTTTTAAGACCGTGCTGCAAAGTTCTAGAAACTGCTCACAGATTACCTTACCTTTTGCAGTTTATTAACATAAAAGCTATATCAGATTTTGAATTGTGTAGTTTTAATTAGTCCTAGGCTAGTACCAAGCAACCTTATTATTTTTCTAATTATAGTATTAATAATTCTCACAATTTTACAGGGATTCATGATTTCTTAACATGACAGTTAATCTTAAGGCTTAGATTTACATGATAACACATGAGATAGAATTCTCAGCTTACATTTTTTTACTTAAATCAGCTTCTAGCTATTGTGGTTGCAAAGAACAACCAACAAGTACAACTTGGTTCCACCCTAAATCCTAAATACAATAGCAGCAGAAGACAGAAATACTGTTTAAAAAGTAAGTCCCTGGAGCAGATACTGTCTGGGAGCGTGGAAGGCTGGCAAGGCTCTAGCCCATCCCGGGCACATTTATTCCAAATGTTATCTGGTAACAGCAGGGAGGACCTGCCCTCCCACACTCCCTCTCTTTTGCCCATTCTACTGTGGTTGCTAGAAACCATCACATGTCAAAGCTCCTGAATTTTTAGCACTCATGGTTGGTAATACTGTAGTCCCACTTATTACAACATGACTTCAGCAGAGCTAACGTTCACAGAAGTTACAGAAGCAAATGTGACATCACAAAGCAACCACTGGAGTCATTTCAGAAATTTCCTTTGGCTTTCAGAAGTTGAGGGATGCTTCAAGTGGTTCATTTGTGAAACATCTTTGCTTTCCAAATAGGCCTTGTATGACCTCATTCATTAACAGTCATAGGAGGTGTTAAGGCTCTTATTACATAATTTAAAATATCTTTTCACCACCTCCAGGAACCTGGAATTTTCTGACAGATAAAAAATGATGCAACAAGATGCCTAGATCATGACTGGGCACTGAATCGTACTATGAACTCCTGGTATCCCTTATAAGATGAGGTCCCATTTTCAGTTTAAGTCTCTAGGCTTTAGAATAAAATAAATATCAACAAATTAATAAATAGCAAATAGGAAGTTGTCGTGACTTCCATTTTCTTCCAGGTATATCCCCAAATCCTTTAATTTATGTCCATCTCTTCCCCTTCAAAATAGCAATAACAGCAGATAAGAGAAGTATTTCTCATAATGATTACACTTTGTACTGACATCCCGTACGAAGAGTACAACTGAAATTCTGCCACTACAGTATTTCCTACACAGATGTCAGCTTGCTCAGCTGGGATCCTGAGCTCAGTCAGAAGTTGCACGGCAGTAGTTAGCACAGTGCCCAGCCTGAAGAAAGCCTCTTAAGAAAGGTTCAAACCCGCTTGTGAAATGCCATGTAAATGTAGACTTAGTCAGTGGAGCTACAAGCAAGAGTAACTCCTCTGCTCTGCTCTACTTGGCTCTCCTCTCATTAACGCCATGATAACAGCCTGGTACCCAAGCAACATGCATGTATACACCACGGATTGTTTGTTTTCCCCAGTGGAGGAAGTGTGCGCAGATTAGAAGGGCAAGAAGGAGTGTTTGTTTGTTCTTTATAGACACATCGAGGCACGGTAAAAGAAAAGGTGCATTTGGAGTGGAAGGCAATGATGGTTTCTGACTTCCTGGAACGTTTCATTCAGAAGTCTTGGGCCATTTCTGGAGAGACCTGTTTTCCTCCCCTCTTCTCCCCTAAAGAAGCATAACCTTGATGTCCAGATTTCTTACTATTAAAAAAGGTGAGAATTTTTAACCCCTATCATCCTTTTAACACTCCAGGTGTTGTTTCAGAATTCTGGAGCCCAGCTCTGGTGCAACTGGAAAAGAATGGCCATGAGGGTCCCAGATAAATCTGGCAACTAATGTGAGTTTTTGCAATATACTACCAAAAGGCTGGAGTGGTTCAAAATGTTTCTCAGTGGCTTTGACAATTTTTCCTTCTCCCCCCAAATGGGAAGAAAAGAAAGGCACTTTCCCCCACATCTTTTCCCTTCACCAAAGCTGCAGATCACTCAGCGTGGGATACACTCGCCAGCGCAAAGGCAGGAGTCCTTCACCTCTGGTTCATGAGCAGCCTGTTCCTCAAAAGGCCCTTTGATATTGCATGTATCCATAGGGATGTAACAAGCTCATACTGCATTAGAGAAGAACAATATCTCATGTTGCCAACAGCTTATTGTTTGTTTCACCTCTGAGATATCAAAGGCACCTCTGAGACTGCAAAAAAGTGTCAAAACAAATTCTTATGGTTGCTGAAACAGAATAATTTTTAAAAAGTAACCTGTCCTTCAAATACTGTGCTATTAAGTGATAGGTGAGTGGTTAAAAATAGATTATTCCATTCAATTCCACAAAAATTATAACACAATGACTCCTGAAATACAAAGCATCTGCAAAAGGTGCTGTTATAATCAATTGTCTCTCTCTCAGGTATGCTTAACCTTTGCCATTCTTTTTCACTCTGCTTCTGTTTTGCTTCAAGTCACTCACTGGACACTGTCTCAAGAGTGTGCGTTAAAAGCATGTCACTTGCTGTACAAAACCGACATGTTTCACAAAGCTAATTCCCACCTATCAACAAATATAATTTGTAATGGTATCTAATCAAATAGATGTACTTCATGCGAGAAAATCCTTTAATGTCTGAGAGAAGTATTTGATTAATTCTAGATGCTTAATACAATTCCAAAAACTGAGAGTAATTTCTCAATAACTTCTTCTCTAGCTGAATGTTAGTGTAGATGTTTTTCCTTCTCTTCAGTGTCATGCTATAGTTCTCCACTTTGTCTTACTCCTGATTGGTCTTGCTTCAGCTGTGGCCAAGGAATAACTGAAGAGCAGTATGAAAGCATCAAAGCATTTTCCAGACCATACAATAGATGCTTTCTAGTAATTGTCCACAATGAAATGATGTTCCTACATTGCCTGATCCTATCACTGACAGAAAAGTCTTAACTGGCTTTCAGTAAAGAAAATACAGATTTTTCCAGGGATGTTTTTAAGGCTTAAAGTAACGTGATGGACTACATTGGTTGTTACCTCCTTTGACACCTTCAAGTTTATGTAGAAAGGCCACCGTTGTTTCCTGTAGACTTGTTGATCCCAATCCAATAGTGTGATTCTGGGTTTTAAAAGACTGTCTGACCCCATCACGCATCCATTGCTAACAGTCACTGGCTCTAAAAACTGTGACCTATTTATGTACGTACACCCTCCTTTGTGTAGAAGTTGCCTGACAAACAAGAAAATGCTGCTTGACTTCAAGTCAATAAGTTATTACTGGGTTTTTCCCTTTACTTTCAGTTTGATATGTTATTTCCCCCACCCCCAGCACTATATCCTGGCCTAAGTAATGGTGACAGTGGATTTCAAATAGTTGCAACATCACACTCAAGAAATGAGTGGACATCACGTAAAGTGAGCAACTTGCATCTAAATTCTACAGTTGAGTGTAGTGTATCAAATTTATTGAATGTAAGCAACAGATTTATGATGGAAACAGCAGACTGATGTAATGGGAAGAATTCCATTGCATTGCACTTTAAAAAAGAAATGAAGCATCTCCTTATGCACGCTCTAGGGGAGGAACTTCTGTGCTTCCCGTGTTAAAGAGGGCTGGGAGCTCTATAGTTCTGCAATGAATCTTACAGAGACACCAGTTTCTTTTGTATCTCTGCCCCGTATTTTGTGAGTGCCTATGAAGATTTGCAAAAGCATTACCATAGACTTAGGTACCCAAATCCCATTGACTCTCTGGAGTCATTTACTGTAGAAAATGTGATTTGATTCTTAAAACCCTTTTGAAATGCCATACCTCTTTTTGTTTTTTTCTATCCTTATGCAGGATAGAGTAGGGAGGAGGACTAAAAGATGAAAACCCCTTCTTTCCACTTCTCTTATTTAGCTGCAGTTTGTGCTCTGCATCTGCATGTATTTGATATTTTCAGTCAGCCCTACACTGAACAACAGTTAGCTGTAATCTGAAAGTTGAGTAGCTACATTAGCGTGATACTGGCCAATTAATTATGTCAGGCCACAGTAATACTATTGTGCAATTTCTACTCCTGAGGTAGTGGATGTTCGACCAGCTTGGAGCACAAATGCAGTAACCATCTTATTGTCCTCTCCATCCAAGGAGAGATACCCAAAGTCCCCATTTGGGAGCCTGCTCTAGTTGCATCATAATGCAAATGAATCACTGTTGTATAAAGCTTAATTTTTTTAAAATTTAATAGAAGTGGGATATATTTTTCCCCTCTGTTTGCATTTCTCTCAAGGTTTGGTCTTGGTTCAGTGATTCCATGTAGTAGCTGGCAACTGGAATTTTTTAGGAAAGTTCATTAACATGCTAATATTACACAGTATTTCCTGATGAAGTCACATAAATCACTGTTTAGTGAATTATATATAAAGAACAGAGTTTCCTTCTCGCTACTACTGCATTAATAATAACACCTGATCATTGGCATTAATCTCCAAATCGACATCCATGCAAAACTATCCGGACGCTGAAGGAAATTCCATGTGGAGAAATCATACTGATTATACAGTTTATATATTTTTTTCCTTTTAGTAATATTATGCAGATTTTTTCCTGAATTGTGGTGAAATAACTGTGTTATTCCACAAAGCAAAAATCATCTGTCCTTCAAAAGAAAGGAAAACCATTTTCAAAAGGGCCATTTCTGCCAAAAAGGCAGAAAATTAGAGGAAAGCAAGAGGAAGCATTCCTCTGTTACATTAGAGGAAAGCAAAACATGGACATAGAGTTTCCACCATTCTCTTTCAGTGTCATAGGGGAAGTAGGATAAAATGATGGGAGAGAAGCTGCTCTCCTCCAAATTTCCCCTTAAGAATATATGAGCTCATAATGGAAAACCAGACTGTCATCAAGAGATATTTTCACAATCTCTATGTTTTAATATTTAAAAATTCCTCTGATGGATCATAGCAAACTATCCCATTGTGGAAGTTCCACACAGATATGTCTGTGATCCATAACGGGCATCTAGGAGTCTTGACATAAAGCTTGGGTACCATATTACTCTATTTGTCCTGTAACAATAACTGAGCTAAGGCAATTATGTTTTTTGCATATGTGTGCAAGCACACACCCGGAAAATGTATATTTATTTATATTAATCATTAACCATTCATGTTTCAGAACTAAGCAGGCATTTAAAGACTACCGTCAGGTTGATCAGATGTTTAACTATGCCTTAGTGACATCACAGTCAAAAAAGAAAAGCTGTGGTATATGGCTGACATAAGCAAAGAGGCAAGCTAAGATGGGTTGAGAAAGGAGTAGGCAACATGTGTGTAAAGTTACTTGTGCCCTTATATCCCTGCTCAGGGATTGACTGCAGCTCTCAAGTTTTCCTGGTCATTGCTGGCTCACTGTTAAACTTGGGTGTTACCACAGAAGTGAATTTTGGAAGTTGTCTTAAATGGGAACAAATTGTTGCCTAATCTTGATTCAGCCTGGGCTCTGTCTCATTTGCAAGAGGAGAGCTGCCCTGAGCGCTTCCCGGCGGCTGCAATTAGAACAGGCTGAGACTACCGGGGGAAGGGGTGTCACTGTTCCCTGAGGCTTCCTCCCTGCCCTTGTGACAAGGTTTTCCCTGGGAGGAGAAGCAGATTAATGGGAATATGGTTATTAATTAATGGCCCAGGCTCCTGCTGACGTGCATTTCAAAGGCAGTCAGGGACCAGGATCAAGAGACAATTTCGTCACCTGGAGCAGTTTTAATACCTTTCACTTGCCTGTGCACCAGCTGCTTCTGCCACATCTTTCTCAACGGGCTTCCTTAGACTGCCATTCTCTCTTTCTGAACGGTGAAACAACAGTGGCAGAAGAAGTGTCAGTGTCTGCACGTCCCACCGTTGGCAAAATGTCCTGGATAATTCCAGGAGTAGGAATAGTAACAGTATATGTGAATGAAGGACCCAAAACTGCCTGAGAAGACATTTCTCCCAAATGATCATGGAAGAGAGGAAGACAAGCATCAGCTAGATGCCAAGACAGTACATGTGCTTGTGGCCCACACGTCCTCTCAATGTGAGTGTGTGTGGGAGGGGGAGATTAGAGCTTTTTGGGTTAAGTGGGGAGTGAACATGTATAGGTATTAATTAACATTTTGGAAGTTCCAGCTTATCTGTTATATTATCGATACGGATCTCAAATGAATAGTTCACTGATGGCTGGTCAATTCTGTGTCAGGAATAAATCAATAAACCCCTTTGATCCAGATTCAGAACACAGTGTGTGAAGGGAGCAGCTTTTCCCTGTGCCAGAGCTGCCATTTCAAACCTGCTTCAGAAGCCACCATGCCAGCCTGCAGCCCTCCCTCTGCTCTGGCTGACAGCTCGAGCAATGGCAAGTCTGGGGCTGGCAACTGAGTGACAGACTGGGCACACTGGACTCAGCAGGGAAGCTGCTGGGCCCATCTGAGATTGAAATGCTCTAGTTTTGTGTTTTGTCAGAGGGAAGGGAGTTAAAGTTCAGCTGCAAAAGGTGTATGTGATCCTACTCAAGCAGTGTTCCTTGGAAGAGGATGGCTAATGAGAGAAAAGTATTCCACTGGCAATACCACACATTTGGGTAAAGCTTTCAGCACAGTTAATCCAGAAACCTGAAAATACCCTCTCTCAAATAAGAATGTGCCACCCTCCCTGCTTTTTGCCTCCCAGATGTGCGACATTAAACAGGAACCTCATGCACTGGGAACTGCTGGGGTTCATATTAAGTTTATATCACTGCTAAATTGGGTTGTTCCTCCTTTTTTTTTTATGTTCTTACCATATTTGGGGGCACCAAATATGCAACATGTTGCAGATACTTGTGTTGTTTCATCTGTGTGAAGGACTTTTGAAAAGGACAGGCACCGTCTTTTCACTGCTGATTACTGCATTGGAGCTTTGAGCTGGGCTGTGGGAATACTCCTGTCGTTAGAAAGCCCACAGGATGGAGTTGTGCCCCTTAATGAATCCCTAAAGCATGTCAGGTCCAATTTCAAACCATTTATTTTGCTTTCATAAGCAATGTATTTCTTCTTGCTTATAACTTTTCAGTCATCTTATTCAGGTTTAGAACAGGGTTAGAAGAACAACTCAGTTTTGATTTGCCTGACAAAGTAAATTGTTTCTATTATTTCACAAATAATAAAAAATCAGTAGAAACTTTTTCCCTATTTTTAAAGTATATGTTCTGGTTGGGCCTTTTCTTATGCTTGAATACAAGTCTAATGGGAACATCAGTTTATAAAGAAAAAACAGTAGGTTATATTTTAGAAGTGCAACATAAAATATTGTGACAATCTCACTTTTTTATCTCTAAGGCATAACTGATTGTTTATTTTTTGGTTGACCTAAGTCTCAATTTTTAGAATAAACACAACTCTAAAACAGCAATTAAAAATTAATTTTCCCTCAACTTTACTTCTGTATTGATGTAGTAGCTGGGATTTTATTTCATGTAATTATCTCTTTTATGCTTACCAGGTAGAAATAGATTTAGTTTATTTAACTTTCTCTTTCTCTCTTCATAATATATTTTCCATCATACAGTTTTGGAAGTTTATTTAGTCTCTATTTACTCTTCCTCAGATGATGAACAGGGAGTATGAGAGAGACAGAAAAACAGGCAGGAAAGGAAATGCCTCTGGCATACCATAAAGGTCATTGTAACAATCTCATAATCTCATTTCCTCTTTAAAGTTTACCTGGGAGTCCCAAACTTTTTTTTTTTTTTGCTCTAGCTCTGCCACTATGTAAAAAAGGAACTCAAGCCACGTGTTGCAATTCTGTGGTATTGCGGTGAAACGGAGCATCCCTTTCCTTTCGGAGTTTAGAAGTATTTATAAGGGAGCCAGCGCTTTGCTTCCTTCAGATCACAAACCCAACCTGCCTGACAACTTCAGCTAACAGGCATCGCAGGAAAAGGTGAGAATTCCTTTCTTCTCTAACACTGGGGCGACAGAGGTGCAGTACCAGCTGCTTCAGATGAAACTAATGAGAACTTTAAATTATTTATTATATTTAAAAGTGTATTTAAAGAGTTGTTTTTCTCAGGACAGTATTTATATTTATATGTGTTAAGCACACGCTGTATATATGTATATCACTCATAGAATTTATCTCACTAACAGATCAGCTAATGTTATAAGGAATAATCTTTTGTATTTAACCAATATTCGTGTTGCTGGGGTGTGTGCATCGACAAACAGGTATTTATGGTCATACTGTTCTCTGTTTTAAAAAACATGGAACATGATTGACTTGGCCCTGCCTTGAGCTGGGACCGGTCCAGATGATGTCCAGTGGTCCTTTCTTCCTTTCTGATGAAAATTATTCTGTGATTCTCAGTGAAGGAGTTTGTGCTGATTTACAGTAGCTCACCCACCAGATCACAGGAAACATAGGATGTTGGTACACTCTCCTCATCTATGAAGTTCTCGGGCAACTGCATTGATTAGTGATGTTCAGAACCTGATTTTATTTCTGATTAATTTTTCAATAAAATTTTGAGAAAGGGGAAGAGGTTGTTCTCCCCCCATCTCAAAAATGGAATAATTTTCCATTAATTTTTTTTTTACTTTTTTTCATCAAAAACCTGAGTCGTGAAGCTTCTCCCTAAATCCAGGAGAAAGTTTTCTGTTTTCAAGTTTTCAATTTTGATGAAAAGTTGATACGGAAAAGAAGACATGTTTTAGAACCTTATCCTCCGAGTTTTAGTTGGTATTTCAGATACTGGATTTATGAAGCATAGTGATGAATGCCATGTTACAACGAAAGAAATTAGCGTCTTTCAGAAAATTGCAAGACGTATTTTTCTTTCACAAATTACAGATAATCCTGCCTGTGGTAGAAAATCATCAGGAGCTAAGAATGTTTGCTTTTTAATGAGGCAATATTCTGCTGATAGGCTGCCTGATAGTATCTGGCTTTTCACTGAGGCTTCTGTCTCTCTCTGAGTACAATGTGAGCTGGTTCCTCTCCAAGATACTCTCTCCAGATACTATACATGTAGCTTCTGGTCCCATTAATAGCTGTGCTGTGTGATGTACAAAATCAGATGGCATTTTCTTGGCATTGGTCCAGAGACAGTTGACTTCTGATCAAGATTAAGCACTGCTAATAATAGCAGGAGCTGCCAGTGAGTAAGAGATTTGGTGCACATAAAATATAAACGTACTCTTCCTCCATAAACCCAAATGAAAACATTTCATAGCGCATGAGAAGAAATCAGGAGGACTACTCCCCTTTCACTGAAGGAGACTGGTTTGAGAGGAAAAAAACCCCAAACCACTTAATTTTGTGTTTTTCATGTTCATTCAGACTCCTACTGTAGTCAGAACAGACGTTGAAAGATATATTCACCAATCTCTTTTTCTAAGTCGTACTCCTATTCATTTGGCTTCATCTCCAGTTGAAAAAGGTCTGAAAATGTATCTAAATAACAGTCACTAAAGTTTTTTACGCACTTGGTGGTTACTACAATATTCGGTAAATATGTTTTTTGTGTTTCATGAAGAGCTCTAGCTTTATTTTGAATTCAGGACAAATATACATTTATTTATTTTATATACAGCTATATACTTACATATTTTCAAGTGAGATATATGTATATGTCTCAAGTGAACACAGCAACAATGATATACATATCCAGCTATTTCTGCAAACATAGCTGTGGCACTGAATCAAGTAGGAATTTTGCCTGAAATTGCTTGCAAAATTAATTAAACTATGCAACCTTGGGTGGATAGTAGAACTAGTACCAGATAGGCAAGTGTCAGTATTGGCACCAGCTCTACACTGCATTATTGACACTGCTGTCACTTGTTCTCACAGAGATGGCGAAGACTATAGTCCAGTAAAACACTGCAGCAGCTCCTTCCTTTTATTCACAATCCCTTGTTTTAATAGGACTATTGACATGCTTAAACCAAGGAATATACTTATAAGCTTTGTGTGACTGGAATTTAATGTCCATTGATCCTTTAGTCCAATGCCTTGTTCATGCAACTAAGCCTCGCTGGCATCAGCAGGACTTTTCTTGCACAAGGAATATTTAACTGAGGGACCTGGAAATGCTTCTGAGCTCCTGACCATGTAAGACCTATGCACACAATAAGTTCTGTGATTTCTTCTGTAAACTGGTTTGTGGTGTGAATAACAAGAGGATCAAAATCTTGGTTTAAGCTCCAGTACAAACCTGATATTCAATTTTTATGTAGTCTGTGAGTTCTCAGAGTGGGAGAATGTTTCTTAGTTCACTGGGACTCTGTCTTCTATTATCCTGTCCAGCACTGAGCTTGATTTCGGTACACACTTAACAGTCCTCAATGAAGTTTAGTAATTTTTTTTTTCCCTACAGATGTCTCACCTACTATTTGCCTTACTTTCATTATTTTCCTTTGCTGCCCTTCTGGAAGCACAGTGGAAACTGAGGGAAAACGGTAAGCAGTCTTCACCTACTGAGACCTACAGCTGACTGGAGGACACAAGGGTATTTCAGAATTATGCCTGTGTCCACAAGCACAGAATTTCTTAACTATAGTATCTGAGGCCAAAGTTCTTCCTTCTTTGTTTGTGAGTAACTAGCCAACTAATTGGTATTAATGGAAGAAATATTTAAAAGTCCTAAAAAGTTGTACAACAGCCATTCTAAATATTTGCATTAGAAACTTTCTTATTTCCTATTCTCCATTCTCCTGTTTCGGTTATGCAGTCTGGAAGCAGAGACAGTATCTTGTGACTTAGGTAACAGCCCGCAAACAAACAAATGAAGAATTAATTGCCGAAAAGAATATTTCACAGTAAAACCTAAAACCTAGAAATAGTCTATCCAACTTTTCTGGTGAATAACTTAAATGTAAATACATTCATAAAAATAGAGGGTCGGTAATAGATAAACAGATCTTTTGAATTACTTACCAGAAAATTGGGCTGAATTCGGGTAATCAAATTTGCTGTTCTTATTCACCCAGGGTAGCTCCACAGTCCAGTCTGTCTTCAGAGCAATTACCCAAAAAGAAGGACCCTAATGAACATGAGAAAAGCATTCTCAATTTGATTGTGTTTTATTCATATAAAGTTGTCCCCATATCTTTACATTAAAAAATTATTTATCTTGTGGGTTCCCTGGGCAATACTATGGTGCTGAAAACTGCAAATATGTTTGTCAGTATTAAGAATGATCTTTGTGTTTCAAGTCTGTAAGGCTTACCTTGCCTGAACTTGATAAGCTTCCTAGCTTCCTCAAGTTGCGTGTTTTCTGCCATTTTAGATTGAGTGTTTGACATCTATTTCTTGGTGTTTCTTCTTTGTGGTAAAGTCTTAAAGGTCTCATTCTGGTAGTGAAATGCTCTGGTGAAAAGGTCTTTGAGCTCACTGGAACTCTGATTTCCTGAGCTGAGTGCCTGCTGTGATGTTGGCACACTAAGAAACAAATTTTTGCCACTTCTTGCACGTAGAAGAGTCTCTGAGGGCACTGAACATGGCTGGGGAGCCTGTGAGGGCAGTAGTATATCTGAGCAATGACTGTTGAATTTGAGAACTATTGCCACACAGAAGTGTAGGTGAAGTTCTTCAGCCAACCACAGCAAAGAGACATGAGAAGATAATGCCTTTTAAATGGAATTGTTCCAAGTTATTTTGTTGTGTGGCGTGTCTTCTAATTTGGAAAGATCAGCAGGACACTTCAGAGTTATGAGATGGCATTTAGAAGAGTACACCTCCCTGTTGCAGTCTGCTTCGCTCTGCTGTAGCTCAGCAATCTCCCATCTCGTAGTAATTGCTCCACTGGACCAGGGTGATGGGAGTACAGATTGTCCCCTGCAGAAAACAGAAAACAGCATCAGCTACTGACAAATACAACCACGTACCCAGAGCTCCTGACCTTCCCATTGCTCACTCACAGGCCTTTGATGCTGAAGAGGCCACAGTGTCACAGCTTTGCACCACAGCAAAGCACCATTGTACTGACTGGTTTTACATGCCATTCTGTGGGCAAAGGCCACAGGCCATGTGCAGAGGGCTCAGTGTGTCCTGTCATCCTCACCTTTAAAACAAAGGTACCTACTTACTTCCCATGATTATGAACCACTGTAAGATTATCTGGGAACATGGGAAAAAAATCACTTATTCCATTAAAATGTCATCCCTATTGATCAGCACGTTCTAGATACACTGTAAATTTCTAAGTAGAACCTTTTCTTGTAGAAAAGATTTCCAAGTGATGGTAAGGCCTTGGGCAAGAGAGCCAGAGATTTGGTAGCAGTTTTCCTGGAGAGTAGAGCTAAAGAAAAGGGCTCAGTTCAATCTTCACACTGTTAAGTACACGTAGCTGCTAACATGTCTTTCTCTGCAATGTCCAGTGTATGTCATAGAATCAGAGTGGAATGATGAGACACCGGCTAAAAGAGTGGAGCTCACCTGTAACACACCTGATGAAGCACTGCCAGTTTACTGGAAAAAGGGCACCGAACTGAAAGGAACTGGAAAGACTCTGATTGCTGAAGTGAAAGAGTTCCCAGATGCCGGCAACTACACCTGTCTGACAGCTAACACCCATGAAATTGTCAGCTATAATTTCTTCCTAATAACTAAAATAGACTCCAATGGGCAAATGATAAGGTCAATTCTGAAAAGTTTTAAAGGTATGGTCATAAGATGATGTGATGCATCTTGCTCAGCTTTGTGCATTGGAGCTTTGTGAGGACCAGAAGGCCCTTCACCTCTGAAGAACTGCATAAGAAATAACCATTTTAAAATGGGTCCTCTTCAAATGCTTTACTGATTACTTTTGTGGGTCTCTTTATGGTGCAGCTGATGAGCAGCATAGGAATCAGTTGCCAAGGGATTAATTTAGGATTCTCTAGACCTATAGGATGGAGTGATGGCAGGAATGATTAGATACAGAATAACATCAATATCACACCCCTGCTTTTCTGGTGGGGGAGCAATTGACTTGCTTTGTTTCCGTCTCACAGAGCCAGCATTCAGGAGAGGGTTTGCAAAACCAGAGCTACATGATTTGACAGAACCAGGGACTGACCTAGTTTTTAAGTGCTGTCTTTTGGGCTTCTCCATTCACAATTAACCCACTGGGACAAGCCTGTGATGTTCTGCATTTTCTGCATGAACCTCGCTCATCTATCTCTCATATTGCAGTCTCTCACTGTAGCGCCTTATGAATTTCTAAGGCTTTTTTTCCCTGGCTCCTGGACCCACCTATCCAATGCTGTAGGTCGGTCTGTCCATCAGCTATATCCAGGGTATGTTATAGAGTTGTTGAGAGTCTGCAGTGCTGGGCAGCAGAAACAAAACACATACCCATACTGAGGCCTCATTCACTTCTCACACTGGAGACATTCCCATCAGGTGCCCCAGTGTGTAAAGACGTGAGATTATCCACTGTGTGCGCTCTCGTGCACAGGGAAACAAACACGGATGTTTGCCAATGGAGAGCTGCAATGTTTCTTTGTGAAAGGAACAATAGATTTGTCTATATATACCTCTTACTGACAGCTGTCTGCAGCAGCTTGGGTGTGCTCTAGCTCCTGTCAATAGCCACGCAGATGTGGTTAAGGTGATGCCATGTAAACCTGCCTTCAGCCACTAACTCTGGTTACGCGGCTTTTTAACTTCAGGGGGCTGCCGCAGGGGCAGTAAGAGAGTGTCTGCCGATGGACCCACCACCTGACAAAGTAGATGGGAGTCGATTGAATTACTGTTTTCTCTCTGCTTTGACCTCTTTGGCGAAAGAAGTAAATAAATCATGTTTTCTTTCTTTTTCCATCTAGAGCCAATAAGGACATTTTTAAAATGTGAAGCAAAGAACTACTCTGGAATTTTCACATGTTCATGGATGACAGAAAATGAGAGTCCAAATGTGAAGTTCACAATCAGAAGTCTAGAAGGGTAAGAGCTTGTACTTTCCTTAACAACCTCATAGTAAGGCCAGAAGAGCCCTTTCTGTTACTCTGTGTAGGAGATCCTGGGGTTTAGGCTACTGAAGACATCTAGAAGGCAAGGAATCCCACTTCCAGAGTCTGAACATCTGCAAAATGTTTTGAGCCATGACTGGGACTAACTTAACTAATAAGGGCGTGGAAGTTGCTCAGAAATTAATAAAGACTTGAAAATGGAACAACCCCCACTGGACTGTTACAGCTGCTACAGAACAGCAACAGAATAACTTAAGCAATAGCAAAACACATTCACGCAGGGGAGAGAGAGGAAGTTGAGCCAAAAGCAGAAACAATCACAGCACTGAGTCCCTTCGCAGCCAGTCCAGCAAAATTAAGGGAGTGGGAGGCTGCACCCACTGCAAAAGCCACATGTCCACTGACAAGTCTCTGTTGAGGAGCACTGCAGAAACCTGCAAGGGAAATATGTGAGGGGAACCTTGTGGGGATTTCCTACCTTCCACTACTGTTGGGGGTTTCTCCAAAACATGGAGTGCTTGAGCAAAGGTCACTTCAGTTTGTTAAAGAAGAAACAACTGCAAACTGCTTTATTTTGCTGAACGCAAAAATAGAATCAGATAGTACTCTAGAGATGGCTTTTGTTTTTTATTTCCCAGTGGATGCATTTTAATCTTCCCTTATTTCTTCCAGCAAGGTTTTGGAAAGGGCTAAGGAATAAAGTAAGATACTACAGCTTGTCATGGGACAGTGGTAATAAGAAATGAGATATCCTGGCTGAGGTCTAAACACTACTTCCTTCCGCTAAGGCAGGGGCACTTTTGTGTTTTTACAGTAATACATATACAGCACTGAGAATGTAAGAACACCCGCCGAACTGTTTCTGAAGCTGTAGAAGCGCAGCCGTAAAATGATACAGGCAACATTAAAACATTACCTTACCAACTACATGTTATCATTATGGCAACAAATTCTCAGAACAAACCAACATTTCCAGTGCTTTTCTGTTCTGTATTCAGCTCTCAAGGAGACGTAACCTGCAGCAGCCCTGTAGCTCACACTGACAAATCAGTGACTGAATACACCGTCCAGTGCCAGAAAGAAAACTATTGTCCATTTGCTGAAGAGCACCAGCCAATTGAGATGTTCCTGGAGGTCATTGACGAGGTGGAATATGAGAACTACACTAGCAGCTTCTTCATCAGAGATATCAGTGAGTAGACCAGGAATCATGATTAATTCTTAGCTTTATTCTTGGTGCTGATAGTGGAACTAACAAATGTAGCTGATCAAACCAAGTTTGGGAATCCCTGCCCTATTCTACAAGCCCCCAGTTACTGGAACAGGGGAAAACAAATAATATCAGCAGTCTGCAAGAGGATGAGGAAGTGAAGAAGCAACATCTCCCTAGCTTGTGACCTCCAACCCTCTCACCCCCACATCTTCCAGAAGTTTCTGTAGCCTTCTCTATTAGATGGACATGTTTGGAAGGGGTATGTGGGAGAAGTCAGAGAATAACCAATAACCCAGCAGGCTTTTCTCTGAGAACTGCAGATTTAAATAGGTAATGGTTAATACTATGTATGCTTCCCTTCTGATCCATTCTTACAGATGGGCACCCAGGGCAGGTTAATAGAAACTGACAGGAAATAAGAGGACCAGTTGTGACCGTGATGCCACAGGAAAATGAAGCAGCATCATAAAGAAACAGATGTTTTGCTGAATACCCTAATGGTCAGCAGGGCTTAAAGATATTCATCTGTCCAACAGAGCCCTCTGCAACCTTCCAGGCAAAAAAACCAACAAAACAGAAGGATCTTACCCAGAGAGAGACTCTGGTAGTGTGCTTAATTTTCCGTAAGAAGCATAAAAAGCAGTTCTTACACATTGTGCCTCTCTTAATCTCAGGAAGGGTCCCAAAGCTGATACTTGTAAATCTATCAACAGTAGTACACCAACATCTGATATTATGCTGCTGATGTGAATTAATTCTTTCTATATTTTCTCTTTCTTGCAGTAAAACCTGACCCACCCCAATGTCAGTACATGGCCACAAATGCAACAGTGACCTGGACATATCCCAGAACATGGAGCACACCAGAGTCCTACTTCCCTTTGACTTTCAGGGTCAAAGTTGAAAGTACAAAGAAACGCAAAATCCAGGTAGAGATACAACATTTCAAATACAGAATTTTCTTCCTTGAAAAATATAATCACATATAAAATAATATAAAATAATATAAGCTTAGTATGCAAGAATCATGGACTAAAATAAAAAAAAAAAATTAAAAAAAGGATGCTGATACCCCAATGTGGTAAGGTTCTGTCTTGGCAGAATAAGACCTCCTTCCCAGTCCTATTCCTACGAGCAGTAAGATCCAAGCAACACACTCTAGGGTGGATGCAGCCCTGATGTAACTGGGGAGATAAAATCCTGCCCAGCATTGCATAGCTGTGCTATGAGAAATGTATTTACTAATTCATTAGTAGGCTGTGTGGGTCCTAATGTGGGAAAATCCCAATTTCCAAATCAAGAAGTCTAGGATCTCTTGCACTGATTTCCTTGTATGTTGTTTGTACCTGGGGAGCTCAGACTTTATAGGTGAATTGGCAAATAAGGAATCAGTGACTCATTTGGTAACATTCCTGTAGAGACTGGCGAAGGCTACAGTCTTTGCCACTCACTTTCCAGTTACTAGTGAATTGTTAACTGAACATCGCTACTCTTTATTACCTTTAAATCACAAAATGCTGTTGCTTCTTTTGCTAATGCTCATGGATGCACTAAAGGGTACACAACAGTAGTATTGTGATTTGCCCAGTGTGCCAAAGAAATAAACAGCAGAAAAAAACAGTTGAGTGCAGGTCCTTTGCTGCAGTGCTGTTCTTCTCGGGTCCAACAATCAGAAAAGCAAACAAATGTAATGATCATCCATTTGTGAACTGCTAAAACCAGACACTAAAGGATGTGAAAAAAATAAGAAAGCCCGTACCAGCAGATGGGGCCATTCCCCTAGTGCTGACTCCTTGATCTAGCAGAGTTGTCTTGTGCAATCCATTAGGTAGAGAAACTGGCGACTCTACTGAGCACTTCTTGTATCAGCCACAAGTCCTGGGTGGAAATTTCAATGATACTGAAAAGCAGCAACTTCTGCCTTTTAGGGTTCCTGCTCTGGGAGAAGAAGTAAAAAGAGAAAAACCCAGACAAACAAATAACCCCTTTGTTTCAATGACTGTTTCAGTCTGGGGTTTGGATCACTTTACAACACCAGCTTCAGTGGAAAGTGGGATTTTCAGTTTGTTTCTACTGAGACTCAAGTTCTCATAAGTCCTCATGACTTTGGTATCTGTGGGTGAAGACTGGTGCCTGAAACAACAGGCTAGGAGTGGGATTTTTGAGTTACATGTGCTTGTTGCAATCTCTCTGGCACTTTATTGTATGTTCTGCTTGACCTTTCCAATCCGCTGATGGAGCTGTGCCCTGTTCATAGGTCTATGATACTGAGGAGCAGTCTATTCAGATTCCAATGACCAGCCCAAAAGACAAGATCTCTGTGCAGGCCAGGGATCGTTATTGTAACTCAGCCTGGAGCGAGTGGTCTTCACGGTGCAGGTAAGACTTAAAGAACTTTCTACCGGAGGAGCAAGGATGATTCCTTACTCAGGAGAGCAAGGAGTTTCTTGTGCTTCGTAAATACTCATTTATTTCACATTTCTTCATAACCATTTTTGTCTCCTGAACATTTTTTCATGAAATATCTGTAAGAGAATAAACATGTAAATGTATTGGGCTGTCTAAACAATAATTATTTTCAAAAAAAATAATTAAATTGAGGAAGCAATTAGAATCCATTTAAGTCAGAGAGGAAACAATGGATATAGGTTCATGGACATAAGGGCTGTAGCTGGAGAGGTGCCTCACTCTCATCAGTTGAAGCTGAATCCCTAATCTCCATCAGACACAGGAACTTCTGAGCCTTGCATTATCTGATCCCAAGTCCTCTAGAGAAACTGAGTGGTGGCATTTCACTAGATGGCTCAGACCAGCAAAGCTTCATTGAGAAATGGGCTAAAAATCTAAGTCTGAGAAAAATAAAGGTAATTCTTATGTAAATTTCCTTTCTCTTATTTTACAGATAACCAGTAAGAGATTCTAGGAGAATGGCACGATGCTCCTAAAGAAAGCAAAGAATGAATTAGCACAAGAACATAAGCATAATTAGAAGAAAAATATGCATTTGAGATTATTAAGAAGCCATACTGTATCTTTTTTTTGTAATAGATTAATATGGTTCAGATTTTAGCAGCTCTTTTAAATTCCCCCAATTTGAGTGACACCTTTAGCATACATCATGTTATATTAACATGTATAGTATTTTGATACATTGCTGCCAGCTATTATTGTAGATTCTGCATATTATTGTATTGCATTTATTTATTTGTTTATTTATTTATTTATTTATTTGTATTTATTAACTTGACTTGACTTGCAATGCCAGATGATGGCAATTGCTATTTAAACTTTTTCATGTAGTAATTTATTTGGAAAGTAACTTACTGAAAGAACTGTTTTAGTGTTCCTTTATTTAACTGGTTTATTTATTTATTTATTTATTTATTTTTATTTTGTTGAAATAGAAAGCCTTGGCTGCATGAGGCAGCTGCATACCATGTATCAGGGCCATCCTCATTGTCCAATCTGATTGCAGATGTTTTAGTAAAAGAAGGAATTGCAAGTTCCGAGTCTTAGAAGTGTCAGCTGCTGCATTCTGGCAGCTCTCTGTGCTTACATCATGTTGATGCCCGGCTGGTGAACCCTGAAATTGGTTATTGCATGAGAGATCAACCACTCTCAAAGCCCTACAGCTGCAGCTGGACCCAAGCTGCAGTGGGAGCAATGGGAGCGCTGGCATGGAGGCAGCTTTGAGGTGCTGCGGTTAAAAGATTCCTGTTGCCACCTCCCATGAACATGAAAGGAAACGGGAGCCAATAGAGGAATATAACACCTCCTAAACACGACTCCCTCTCTTTCAGGCCTATGGTCATTAGCGACCCTTCATTCAGTGACCCAGTGCATCTCTTGCAGTGGAGTTTTCTGACAATAAAATCAATTCAGACCTGCCATGTTGCAGGCAAAACCACAGGGCACAACTACTCAGGAATCTGCAACTGAAACCAAGGCAGCTTAAATTGCTTAGAAGTTTAAATAGTGTATCTGATATTTCAGAGGGCAATTGGTAACTGGTTTTATATATGGATGTTAAGCATCTAATTAAAGCTAGAGTTTTAGAATACAGATTTTTATAGTTAATTTTGAAAGAATTTCCCTAGTATTGCAACATGTGCTAGGTGTCTTCACAGAACCTTAAGAAAAATCCCTCAAGTCCTGGTTCTGAACTGCTTACAGTGTAAGTCCCCAGGTCTGGAAAGAAGCAGAAACATGTGTTGGACCCTGTACATTTTTGTCAAACCACCTAAGTCCTGACTTTCAAGAGGGCAAAGTACATTGACATATCTTTGAGGATTTAGGCCTTAATCCCTGATACAGGATCACTGAAATTAAAGAATGACTTCCATTGTGACCATGCTTCCTTCTTTTCCAGTATTAGAAATGGGTGGTGATTTAAGATATTTAAATATTGAAATGTGGGAAGTATCTGATATTTCAGAAAACTGTTGATAATCTAGCTATAAGTGCTGTTAGTATTTATTATGTGTACACATTTTTGCTATAAATGCAATTTACTGTACTTGTTTTACAAAGGAGCTAATAATAAATATGTCTGGAAAAAGAAAATTTTGTCTACTTGTGATCTTTTAAGAAGAATGGTTAATACCATTCTTCACTTTCCTACCAGAATATTATGTACTACTTCTGAGGCAACGTCTGTAGGGAGAAGTAATATTACTGATCAATGCTACCAAATCTGTGGCTTGTAAAACTGTACAGGAAACACAGAAAAGTGATGTCTGTTAGTCAGCAATCTCTTCTAAATCCTCTTCTGCAGGCTAAGAAGTTAGTGTTTCTTTTGAAGTCTTAAGAGTACATTGAAGTTCACTGGCCTTTGTGGTCAGGTTTGCAACTGAAACCAGGCTGACATCTACCTTGAGGTCTTTGAGGTTTCTCTCCAACATTGTTGGTACAGTGTTCAGGATTAGTAGGACCTTCCTGTTCTTCAGATATCTGGGTTGAAACCATGGCACCATTGAAACCAATCATTGAAACCTCTCATTAACTTTGATTCATCCTCGTTTTTGCTCTCAGAAATACTGAGACTAAATTTACCAGTATCCTGACAAAGACTACATTGATCTATTACCTTTAGAGGAATATGCCTTTCTGTGCCATGTTCCCATAAGGTGAGTTAAACCTCCCTACAGGAAGCTTTCCTGGCATAGATCATGAGGTAATGAGGAGCCAGTAGCGAGTCAAGTCATCACTTTCTAGATTGTACCAAAAGGTGTTAATAACACAGCACAAATATTCACTAGGGTGGCTCCATATAGTGGAGATCGTTTCCTAACATACTCCATCCCATCAAGAAAATAATAGTTGATTTCTCAGTTAATCCCTGCACTTCTCTTTCTTAATTCCTCTCCTTGTTGCACCGCAAAAAATCTTGAAAACTCTTATAAATGTCACAATGTATAGACTCAGTCAAGCTGCACAATGTACAAACTTGCCCCTAAAAAAAGTTGGATTGCAAAATCAAAACTTCTGAAATAAAATAATGATAGAACTAAGTTTATTCCTGAGGTTCTGATGGCATGACAGTCATTATTCACATAGTCACATAACAGGTCTTCTACTGGTCCCCTGTCTTACTCATTGACTCACCATTCTCTGGGAGGGGGCAGATCCTCCAGCTTTCTATTCACACGCGTCACTCAGCTTGTGGCTTAGGTTTTGCCAACCACACCTCCCTAAATCTGCACTGAACAGAGACTGACTAATTCCCTCCAGGGCTTTTTGTGGGTGCTCCTCACCCTAAAGAATGCTTTACAAATAGTTGGTGTACTTAATGAGGAACTAATAGGTTGCAGAGGGAGCTTGCTATCCTCTAAGTGCTTCAGCTATTAGAGCTGGGTAAGCAGGCACTTGCTAACAGCAAAAGGAAAAAAAAGGTTTAATTAGGGGTTCTGTGAGAGAATAATAGATTCGGGTATTATTAGATTTTGGGTCCAAATGCTTCATATCCACCCCTCCTTCCATGTTGACCTTCATCTTCTCTTCTAACAACTTCATAAGTTGTAGCTTCTTTTTTATAAAAGTCATAATATTTTTAATATTATGTACGTCCTCTAACCTTGTTCTGAGATATGAAAAAAACTAAGAAACCTTTCATCAAATATTTCAGTTTGACTGACTTCAGTGTGACAGAACTTCAAAGTGCTAAACACCTGGAAATTACATCTTAAAATACAAAATAGAAGGCAATTTAAAGTAAGTCCTATTCAGTGCTCACTGTGCAAATCATTCACTGCTAAGAGCTAAGCTGTTAATGCCTGTTTTGCAGATATGTGTGAAGTCATTCAGAAACATCAATGGTATGACACTAAGTAACTCAAAGGATTCACAATCTAGTTGCAGGATAGTAGGTATCACAGCCTTGTCATTTAGCTTTAAGAGATCAGAAAATACTAAGAAAAATAATAGAGAGCAGCTTCAGCCTCTGCAGAGAGTCATAGTGTTGGTGGGTTTTTTTACTTTCTAAAATAAGCTATGAAACCTTCGGCTAGGATCTGTCCCAGCTTGATACCTGCAATTCTAAAGAAAGGCTCCTTTGATCTTTCTTAAGGTGTGGAAAATGGGAAACTCACCTTCCTTCAGGCAAAAACCCAAATATTTTGGCACAGTTTGATGCCTTAAGAAATACATCACTTGGTTCTCAAATCTACCATTGAGCAAGACTTTAAAAGTCTGATATGTTAATTGCACATGGGTGGACAACCCTAACCACCCACACACAATAGAATTGACGGAGTCTGTGTACTGGGTTCCAAATAAACACGCACTGGAATCACTAAGAGGTCTGAATTCCCACTTGTGACCATATCAATATCCACCTTGGCTTGTACATTCTTCCCAGGTACACATGGTGCATGAGATTATGTTCTTTAGCTGTTCCATGTGCCATTTTTTCAGCACTGTTGATGTCCTCAATGTGAGACACTCCATCATATGAATGGGAACAAGCTACTACTGTTGCAGCAGCATATTTGGCATCACGTTTGTGCTCCATTCAGGGCTCCAAAAATAAAAGCAACATATCAATAATTGTGACAAATGTTCTCACTCTTAGAAAAATATGCAGTAATATTTTATCAGATGTAACAGGCCCATTGAAGTGAATAAATATTTGTTCACCTAGTAATTGCTTTTTCTTCTTCAAAATAACAACTTGGAGCGGGAAGACTTCAGGAAAAGACAAGATATAATGATAAAAGTAGGAAACTTATCAGAGGCCCATAGTTAACATACATATATTAAAACAGTACTTCCCAGTTCAATGGAAACCAGTATGAATTTTCTGATGATGCCAAGATTTCACTCATCATTTTTCAATCCAAACAGAGTATTTACCATAAATTTCAGAATGAGTTTTAGGAATGGTAAAGAGGCCTTACTTAACCAACTCTGGGAAGCACATATTACTAAACAGATCTAAACACTTGTTTTCCAAGAAACAACTTTTTTTTTTTTGTTTGAGTAGCTAAAATCAATGCAATGTGTTGCTGTATTGTCTGTGTTTGCTTTGTCAAATCCAGAAATGTTAACTCATAAGGACAAATATGCCACAAAGTCCCTAAACAGCTGACTGCCAGCAACAGTTGACATCCACCTATGAGAATCACAGAATCAGTTCAGGTTGGAATGGACCACTGGAGGTCACCTGGTCCCCCACATCCCCACCCCACCACCAGACCATGGCCAGTTTAGAAGACATTTTTTTTTTAATATCTCCAAGGATGGAGTTTCCATTAGCTCTCTGAGCAACCTCTTCCAATGCTTGACTACTCTCATTGTGAAACTGGTTTTCCTCACATCTAATTGGAATTTCTCTCGCTGCAATTTGCATTATTCTCTCTCTTCCTTTCACTGTGCACCTCTAAGAATAGTCTGGCTCTTGTCTTCTCTGTACGCCCCTATAAAGTAGCTGAAGACAACAATGAGACTTTGCCTTCTTTCCTAGTATGACATGTGCTCTGAACATCTTGGTGGTCCTTCACTGAATTTGCTCCAGTATTTAAGTATGTGTCTTGTGCTGGGGACCCCAGAACTGTACACAGAAGCCAGATGCAGCCTCATAAGTGCTGAACAGAGGAAAACAACGATTTTTTTGACTTGCTAATTGCATTCTTACTGATACAGCCCACTATGCAGAGTTGGACTTGTTCACTGTTGGATCAAACCATTGACTTATGGTCAACTTGTCCACCTTGAGAAGCTCTACCATCCTCTCAATCTGCCACTGAATGCTCTTGAAGACAGCACTCTAACCTAAATGAACCTTTGGCCTACCTAAGGATGACAGGTCTCAGGTTGTCAGACCAGCTCCGTATGAAGACTACCAGGGCAAACAACAAGCCTCTGCAAGTCTGGACAGAAAGATGCCTCAGATTAAGCATTTTTTCATACAAACAGTGACTATTTTCTCCAGTTGGCTAATGTGAATTGTGCTCATTCTTGAAGCTAGGCATATAGATACTGAGATACTTCAGCATCCTATTAAACTGGAGTTGCAATAAATGCTTTGTGGCATTACTTTTTACCAAATTTCCTTTTGAGATTTTGCATATGAGTGTTACCTCACTGGAGAACGTGAAGCAGACTGTTGCTGTGTATGGCACTTTTCTTCTCAAGACAGCTTTGATATTTCAAAACGCAAAAATCTTCAGAACTTCAGCAGACCCTCCACTGTGCCTTGTCCACAGTGAGCTGCTATTCGCACAACATGTCACATCTCATCAGAACTGTATCCCTTCTATCTTAGTTGTCTGGGAAAGCCCTACAAAGCTTAAAGTCCACTGCTCAAAAATAATCTTAATTTGACTAAAAACCCCTAATCAAAACTCCTAAACATTATCAGAAAGAAAACATTCACACCATAGTTTTCCTGCTATGCAGCACAGAATAAGCATCAAGAATCCTTTCAATAGCAAGATAATTTTCAAATGCTAAGAAAAATCTGATCTAAAACTCTGCCTCCTTCATTAGCCCCCTCCCACCTTCAAAAGTCCTCTTTTCCTTTCTACACTAGTCCTCAGAAAATCCTCCTACTTCAACTCAGAAGACTGCAAAGTGATGTATATATTCTCCTGCTAGAGCGATGGGATGGATGCTGAGGTTGCATCAGATAGTACAATCTGTGGCACCATATTAGGCAAGACAGTGTAACCAAAGTGAAAGATTTCCTCATACCAGTGTCAAGGAACCTGTGAGTTGTGTCAAGCTTCAGTTTTACAGTTTCAAGATAACTTCAAGAATATTGTTTGCTCAAAGCTACTCAGACTAGGAGTATCTTCTGGGCTGTTTTGGGTTTTGCTCTTATTGTCTAATGTTGGTAATTGTCCACAAACCAACGAACATATCCTGAATATTCTCTATGAGTTTATACACGCTCTATGCCAGGTTCTTCAGAAAAGTTTTGAGCTTTCCAGAACAAAAATTTCACTGACATTCCACAGCAGCAGAATCTAGACCAACCCCAATTTAAATCACAGTCTTTTATGATTTCCACCTTACAGGAATATGCATGGATGTCCAAGTTAACACCAAAGAAAAATTCTAAATGAAATCATTAAAGTAAGGGCATTTAAAAAAAAAATAAAATCTACAGGCCTCCACCCCAAACCAGGTATTTACCTATCCTGGAACTGGAACTTGATGGCCTCTATTTTTTTTTTATCCCATTACGTGAGGAGAAACTAACCATTTATTCACTATCTACATTCTTTTGACACAAGATGATCTGTATCCCTCATTTCCACATGAGCTAGTGAAGCCCAAGGTCTGCTTGACCCATTACAACCTTTTCTGTAAGAATTTCAATCCCTCTGTCTTAGTGAAATTACCATAGATGACCCTAACTCCTGCATGGAGAAAAAGCCCCAGGCTGTCTTGCAAGGTCATCACTGAAATACTGTGAATTGCAATAGTGCACAGGGATCTTTTATATTGAGACAATTTGCACATCTACTACACTACTTTAGTAATTGCAAATCACTAAAAACAAGGATATTCTGGAAGGGTGGGTTCCAACTGAACTACAGGCTCAAAACTCCACATTACTTTGAACTTTATGATAATTAAGACTCAGATCTGAGTTTCCTATCGAAACTGTACCTCTGGTCTGTATTATAAATATCAGAAAATTACGCTTATTGGTTAAGTCACTAACACACTGCTATGTTGGACTTGTTTAAAGAATCCCACGTGATACGACACCTATTGAGCTGGAAATAGCAATACTGAAGAAGATGGGCAGGCAGAGGATCTTCTCCATATCTCCACGACAGCAAACGAGGCAGTAACTCAGGAGTTACACAGCACAATGGCTGAGAACTCATCAGTTCTCTTTGCTAGGCAGTGCAATGCGGTATCTTTACTCCTCCTGTCACAAAGCATTGTATCTGATCTCTGAAGTGGTTGAACTTTAAAGATAGAAGAATGCTGAAAAGACTGGGGGATCTTCTGGGCTGTGTGTGAAGGTGAGGATATTCACATGAAACATAGACTTTTCCAAGCAGCAACTACGATCACAGAGCAGTCTGAAAGAGCTCAGTGCATGGCCATACTCGCCAGCATTACCTCTATCCACAGCTAGTGACAAGGGTCTCCAGAATTTCAAGAGAATAGGAATTAAGCATTTCAGCTCTACTGGTATGAATCTTTTGGAATGCACCCAGTAAGAATTATTTTTTTTTTTTCCCTGGGAATTATGTTCAGCTCTAAGGGTCAGTATGGCATTAACAGAAAAGCAGTAAGTCACCACCTTACTGAGTCACTCCTTGAACTTGCTAATGGATATGGAACAGTTAATTAGGCAAGGGGATTAAAAAAGTACAATACATCTCCTTTATCAACACAGTCCATGCTGTGACGCTCATCTTTGCCCTGTACGTATGACCTTCATGTTTTACAGAAGACATTCTTATTGACACTACCCATGGGCAACACCTTCTTCTAATTACCTTCTTTACAAGGGGATTTCATCATCAGGGCGCCTGCTCTTTGTGTGTGCGTATATATATATATCTGCTCTCACAGACACACAAATACACATTTAAGCTAAGTGTACTGGAATACTCAGAGCACAGGTTGGCTGTGAAACAGGTCAAGAACCCATGTCTGCCATGAAGATAACAGGTGTTGTTGTGCTCCTCACCCTGGCAGTTCTTTGCTTAGCAAGTAAGTAATCTTTTTTAATTCCCGATATATTATAGTTCTATAGTGCAAACAGTGGAAGCTTCTCAGTCTACTGGGATAGTAAGCAATGGCTGCTGGGCTTGGGTGGCAGAAAGCAAGGGAAATTTTATGCTTGTGCACTGTTTAGCACACAGCATTGCACCAGCTTTACAGTTGCCAACTTGAGTAGATGACAGCTACTCCTTGATGGTGGTGTGAATCAGAGCTGCATTCTGCATTATAACTAAAAAGTGAACTCTAAAGCCTGAGAACTACGGCAGGGTTTTACCTAGTTATTTTTTAATTTCCATCTGAACAGGGAGGTTGAAGCTGATGACATCCTTCTCCTGCCAAACTGAGCAAGCAAAAGACAAGTTGATTATGCACAGGCCACATAATATGGCTGTGAATAATCTCTTTATGACGTTAGTTTGCCAGGCTGGAGAGAGCTTTGAGGCACAAGTTGCTCTATGATACAATAGGGAGCTGGAAGGAATTTCTTGAGCCTTCACTAGGCAATTTTTCTTTTTTTTTAACAAAAGCTGCAATAAAAAAAGAAAGATATAGAAAAAGAAGTACATTTAGAATAACTGAAAAAGGAGAGTCCAAATCTTCTCTGCTAGTAGTGTGGCAGTTCAATAGTATTATGAATGTTAAAGAAGCGAAACAATGAACATGTTAAAACAAATCCAGAATTACAAAACAAAACAATCATTTTCCATTTTGACTAGCTGTGAAAAGTTTGCTTTGAAAATTGTCTCTCAAAATTTCTATGAAAAATGTGAATTTCAATGAAATGGCATGCTTTTAAGGGAAACTGTTCTTTCAAATGTTGTTTCAGTAACTGCAGATAAAAATAATAAATACTGCTTTCATAAGAATTCCAGCAGATCCTTCCCTTGAACTTTCTAGTTTATCTTGCCTGCATTAAAACTCTAAGGATCAATACTTTTTGAGCCACATCTTTTTTGCATTCATTCTCAAATACACAGTGGATAGTAAAAGGTTATAAGAAAAAAAATAACAACATTTTTGTGGAAGTGGGTTAAATCTCATCTAGTTCCAGAATAATGAAAACTCAGTAAAACTTCTGGTGATATAGACTGAAATTTGACATGGAGCATTATATATGCTGGTTTTCTTTACCTTGGACAACTTTATTTGATGAGAAGATGTAAGCAGCTCCATGAAAGGAAGTTTCAGTGGAAAACTTAATGGCTTTATAGATCAAAAAAAGCTACAAAGCTACATTTAGACAGAAAGACAAGTGCTAGAGCTGTATTGCCTTTTATATCATAATGTATTTTCTTCCTGCTCCTTCTGTACAGAAGCTTCTGCCTAATAACTTTTAGCTTTTGGAAGCTACAGAACGACAATTACAGGACAGAAGAACAAAATACATTCCTGAAGAAAGTAACAAATGTGTCACCATAATGGAGACATGCCAATGCTACTTGATTACTTTATGGGAGGTGTAATTATCATTGTTTTGAAGGAGCTTTTTGAAGCTCCACCTGAGAACAGGGCTCCATTATATTAGATGCCATGTGTATACAAATTAAGAGCCAATCCTTCCACAAAACAGTTTAGAATCCATACCAACCAGCAAGGGAAAACACTTTTTAAAGTGGTATTATGATCCAAATTGCACTACCATTACTACATATAGTTAGTATTATTTTTCAATGAAGATATTATCCTCATTATTGACAGAAAAAACAAAGTTTAAAGGGACCATGTGATTTGCCTACGGCCACATACTTTTTTTTTTTTTTTTTCAAATATATTTGGGATTTAATACCCAGTCATGGTCAACAACTAGTTCATACTAAAAAGACTGGCCATTGAACATAATATTGACTCCTGGGTCTTCAATCTTTCTGTGTTGAAAAGGGGAATTACAGCCTCTATTCCCTCTGACAACAAAGCCTTTTCTAGCTGCTGACACAGATTTCTAAGGTAAGCAATACAACAAGGTCCAATTGTTTAATAGGTCCTGACACCTGTATCTTATTAAACACTGAAAAACTATGTCTGTATTTACTTTCAAGGAGGTGAGAGATTTGGTGCTGCTGGAAGGGCTGGTACTAATGAAATTATCCCAGTGCAAACTGAATGTTCATTAACAATGTTTTTTACTTTATCTTTTTTGATTCTGTTTATATTGCAGATGCTGCCAAAGAGGATGAGGTAATTTTTTCCTTTATTTCTAGATAAAAATATATAGTTCGTAACAACATGAGGTCAGAAAAAAAAACATGCTAGACATTAATAAAATGATGCCAAAGTATTGAGATTTCAGAGCGCAATACCTGAGTTTCATAGAATCATAGAATTGTCCAGGCTGGAAGGGACCTCCAAAGGTCCATCCAGTGGACAGTAACAGGGAGTATAAACTCACACATACACAGAGCTGGTCCCATAGTAGCATAACATGTACAGCTTCTGATGTCTAAAACTACATACATACCCTTCCAGGAAGAACCTGTCCCACTCTCCACATCAATGTGTGGACTACGTGTGCTGCTGCCTCCTGCTTTCCAGCCACAGAGTTTAAAATGTGTGAGCAGCCAGGGCTTTGGAAGAGAGGGAAAGGACCAAATGAAGGAAAGACCTAGGTCAACTAACATCCTACTTTTTTTTTTTTTATGGGACACTGGATTTAAACCCATAATACTGAAAAGAGCGATTGGCTAATGACTCCTTTTGCCAGTGGAGACCACTCATTCTGTGCTGAGCCATGGGGGCTCGGGGGCTGGGCTGCTGCAGGTTCTGCCCACACACATTTCCTCATCTCACCCACCAGCAGATCCCGGGTAATGGCTAGCATAAAACCAATCATATAATCTGTAATGAATTCCAGGCTTTGGCTGGAGTAACACACCTGTCCACTAAGAGTTGGAATTAAGGGAAAACATCAGACCACAACAAGAGAACAGCAGGGTTGGGTTCTGTTTTAAATATATACATTTATAATACTTATTTTGGCTAGATCATCAGAAAGGAAGCCCTAGACTTTTGAGGATGACAAACAGCACATTAAACAGACTATGTGCACTGGACAAGGAACTCATTACTTATCAAACACCTGGAATAACATTCACTTAACAGGAGAAGATTGAGCTTCAAAGCCAGGACAGGAGCATTTTCAGTCATTTCTTTTATTAGTTTGTACTCCCATTTTCATATATAAGTCTGTAATGAATACAGTTCCACTATCAGATGAGGGCCTTTCAACAATTTCTTGCATGCTAATTTTAAATAGGACGTTACTTAATTCTGCCTGGGCAGATCCATTCGCCAGTGCAAGAAGCATCAAGAGCCTATACTTGACCGAAACCCTTCACATCCTTGAGAACTAATCTCACCTGAATTTACTGAATTAACTGACAATTGCACTCAGATAGAAAAAATATTAAGGCTCAACTTTTCCGTAGATGGAAAGGGGGTTTTATTTCTTTCCAGTGACTATATTCTTATTCAGACAGACAGCAAAGTCCCTGAAGGTGCTCGGTGCCTGACATGGGTAGCATCACACGCATCTCTGTCAGAATAAATGTTTCTCTTTTGAGGCTTAGGCTCAGCTAATATAGATGGTGGAACCCCACTGACTGTGCTGCTTTAGAGCAGCTGACAAGCTTGTCCAAAAAATTAATATATTCATTATTTCTGTAGGTGAATGGAGAATGTGAGAAATCATTTTCCTTTGAATCCATCTATTGTATTTGTAGGTAGACTGCAGTGAATACAAGAGGCTAGAGAGAGGAAGACCTATTTACTGTGAAAGACTCTATCAACCTTTCTGTGGGTCCGATGGGAAAACATACAACAACAAATGTTCTTTCTGTAAAGCAGTCCTGTAAGTACAATACTATGCAATTACTCCTGAATAAGCCAAAATCTGAGATTAGATAAGTTATCTGGTATCTCCATTCCACCTACATGCCCTCATTTTTTCAGGGTCTCTACTCCTACTTCTTTGCGTAATTTTTATAGACTAATTGCTTCTCCCACCAATAAGATCCAATTGATGTAAACAAATGACCTTGATATTTGTGTAAGCAACTTCCTATTCTAGCAGAAACTGTACAGGTCGGATGGTAAAGAGAAGAGTCCGGTGAGCAACACAGGGCTAACAAGGCACCTGAATCCAAATCAGGTCATATAAGAATTCAAAAGTGGTACCAAAAATATCTTGCTTTTTATGGATAAAATACATAATTTTGAAAAGAAAACTGTTTACAGATCAGTGCCTTCTTGTCTCCTACAAATTTTTATATTGTCTTCTCTGTTACCAAGTTTTTAGCTGAAGACTTCAGAGAGATTTCTGTTCATAAGATTAAGCTTAATATCTGCAATGTCTATGTCCTTCCTTTCCTTTGCAGAAGAAGTAGAGGTGCCTTACGTATGAAGCAAGCAGGGGCATGCTGAATGAATTCTGCGTGATGGAGAAGAGTGCTGAGAATAGCTGTACACTGCCTTATCACAATCTTTTAAATAATTTCATTCATCCTGCCTGTTCTGATGATGGCAAACAAAGCACAAAGGCTTTTCAGTGGAGCTCTGTCCTTTTCTGCTTCTCTCTGCTGCAGAGTGTTGGGATCAGCACTTCTGTCCTCTCTGCAAAGCAGTTTCTTGGGATTCTCAGGAGCATTCCTATTTCTGTAGCAAATTGGTTTCACATTCTTTGTCTCCGTGGTTAAAGTTCAAATCTTCTGACAATGCCACCTGATTTTAGTGGACACAAGTCAGTGCAGCCATTGACTCTGCTTTCCTTGCTTGTGAAGTGTTTTCTTTCATTTACCCAGAAATTTTTGCAGATACTTCTTTTCAAAGGCTTCAGCTTTCCTAGGCAGTGCTTTGAGTCTTCCAGTTTTGTAGCTAAATTTTAAGTTCTCATTTTTCTTCTAAGTTTGTACAATTCTGATCTATATATGTTGTTTACCTACTTAGACTGCATGGCTATTAAAATAAACATTGAATCTTTTTTTTGTCCATGGTGACTTTTCTAGACAATAAGTTTATTGTATTCATTATTCACAAATGAGATATTTCCCAAGTTATAGAAAATTATCACAGAGCAGGAGCTAGGGCCAGAGGTGAAAAAACAAAGCCTGGAACAGAAGTTGTATCATTGACAACATGCACTAGATGGCCTTGTGTTACTGGAATTTACCCTACAATAAGGCTCTTTTTTTCCTTCAAATGAAAAAAAATCTGGTGAATTGTAAGACTGTATAAGCTTTAAATTCTGTCATCTAAATGTGATAATCAATTATTCTGTTCATTTCTGATAAATTGGTTACTTTCAGACCTGAAGATATTTCTGTTCTGCTCTTACATCCCTATTTTCTTCATTATTAAGCTAGTTTATGTCTTTTGCACTTTAATAGTCAGTCAAGGGAACACAGAATTTCCCAGAATTGAAAATTATGAATGAATAACTTTACTGGGCTTGCACATGAAGAATTTTGGAACTGGAATCTGGGTATCATTTCTGATAATTTCTGCCTGATACTCTAGTTGGGATGGAGTAAGACTCATACTTCAAAAGAATGGAAAATGAGGAGAGAAGCTCATGTGCTTGCCTTTGAAGGCAAGACACCAAAAAGCCTCGCCATTCCACTGCTGGCTGAATGCCACTGGAATATCAGACAGGCTGCATCCTGTAATGGAAGGACCAAAAGGATTTGTTGGTCCGTGATGTTAGTACATGCTCTTTCTCCTGGCAGAGTTGACCTCTCATTCCCTGTAGAGAAGAGGCTGTTGGACTTTATGTGATACTGATTTACCACCAACGAGAGAGTCTGAGAGATTAATGAAATGCTAGATTAAGTGTGCAAATGAAGTGCTATTTTCCAACCAAGCAAACTTCATAAAAGTTAATACTCTGCATTTCTATGTTAAATAATACAAAATAATGACTGCATTTAACAAAGGACTTTCTTCTACAGACTGTATAGTTCCCTAATGCATTGCATTTCTGAGCAAAATAGCAGTAGCTACCAAATGTTATGCAAGTCTTGGCCAGATGGATTTCTTAATGTTATTATATGCTGATCCCAGTTGCTGGTGTGTCCTGTGAAACCACAGGTAGCAGAACAGGAGCCTAGGGACTGTTTTGGGGATGGACCAGGATTCCCCACAGTGGGAGGCTTCAGACCCCTTTTTAAGTGACAGTGGTGCAATTAGTTCATTAAAAACCTACTCAACGCTCTGGATCATTCAAAGGTCACTGAAACTGATGGGAGGCTAGCTATGACCTTGTGTCCTTGTTTGGGGTGAAACAAAGTCAACTTTTTGTTCAGTGAGAGAGGTACTTGCTTGTATTAGCTGCTGTAGCAACCAGGATCAGCTGACTTGGTTGTTTACCCTGTGGAGGGGTTGCACCTGTGGGGAGGAGTGGACAGGACAGATGACCCAAACTGACCAATGGGGTATTCCATCCCATCTGCCATGCTCAGTATAAAAGCTGAGGGATCAAAGTGGTCAGGTTGGCTCTTCTCCAGTGGTTCTCTTTCCCTAATGACTGATGTCTGAGGAGGACCCTGTCAGTTCATCTACCATTGATCCTAATCTGCAGGTTCCTGAATCAAGATCTAGAATCCAGTTCCTATTTGTCACTGAGTCCAGTCTGGAACTTCCCCGGTGCCTGCTGGTGATGTATCCCTGGGAGCTTGACACGGTTTTGTACATATTTATATATATTAATCTATTTTGTTATTTCCTCTTTTATTAGTAGTATTTCATTAAAGTAGTTTAGTTCTTTCTAAACTCATAAATCTCTTTATCTCTCTTCTTCCTCTCCTTGGAGCAAGAAGTGGGGGACAGCATCTGTTGTCTTCTCATTGGCAAATCTGGCCCAAAACACAAAACTTTGGCTTTAACTCTCATCTTTCAGAAAAGGGAAAATGGGTATGTTATTTTCTAGGTGATGCATAAGGAAAAGAGACTCACTTTGATGTTCTATTGAGGTTATCAGTTCAGAACAACAGTCTTAGCCAAGTGTGAGGCTAAAATTGGAAATTTAGACATTTTGACTAATGAAGATGGAATAAGAGTTTCTGCAAAGACCACAGTCCCCTCCTCTTTGTAACTTAAGTCAGGATTAATTAGCATCTTCATGTGTCAAAGGACAGACTACTGCTCTAAATGCTGGATCACACAAGCATGTGAGGAATGTAAAGTTCCTAGACCAAGAAGTGTGGTCACTCTCTTCATGGTATCTCCCATGAGATACCATGGAGGTGTATTTCTCTCATAGAAATATGAGAGTGTTTCTGCTGGTGTATTTCTGCTGGTGTATTTCTCTCATAGAATCAGACTTTGTGGTGTGGGTAGGAAGAAGTAGTGCAAGCAATCATCTTCAGGCGCCGTGCTTTTCATGAAACAGAAAAAGCATAGTTCATGAAGAGCAAGATATAGTTACCTACACTGCCATCTTATCAAAGTTATTCCAGAAAAGCTCTCAGAAAAAATAACATTTACATTTTTCACCTTTGCACTCTGCTAACAAAGGCTTAGTTAATAAAGGCCATTTCCATGAAACCAAATGCTCATTTCACAGATAAAAAAGAGAGCCTCAACTGATAGCATGTTTCTATCGCATATATTTCTTTTAGTCTATCCATCATTAGTATTTTCTGATTGTAGGAAGTTTCTGTTGCTATGAACTATGTTCTCATGGATATATTTTAAATTATTTTTTCATGAGACTGTCCTAACTGTTGAAGCAAGTTATCACAATGACACATTTTCAAATGTAATTTACACTCATGGTTGGTTCGGAAAGTAGGCTTTCCTTCTGCATTAGTGAAGAATGGATGCAACAAATCACAGATGATGGAACTTGGCATGTTCAAGCGTTTTCAGACAGTGGCAGTGACAGCACCATGGACAGATGGCTGAACATCAAGCAGAACCAATGGACAATGTTTTAACTTGATACAGGAATCTACCAAACAGAGATCAACACATATAGACTAGAGTTTAACATCCCATAAGGTTTTTTGAACTTTGTTCATCTCTCCCCCTCCCCTTCACTAGAATGTAGTGAAGTTGCTGTGTCTTGAACTTGCAAGTAAGACATCTGACTAGAAAAGCAATGCAATAAAAATTCTCCATTGTGTAACCAGACTATTCAGGTACTTTCAATGCATTTTTTCCTTTCTTCTTTAGCTAGACTGCTCACATTTGTACCTTCAGCATTAATTAGATATGTTGCTCGTAAAGAGATGAATTGTAAATTTGTTCTAAGGTAATAAGAAACTGCTGGTTAGAGCTGCAAGTGCTCACAGCACAAGAACAGCAAGACGTAAGGGCTGTGTGCATGGACTGGTGGAAGAGGCTAGTCAAATGGCTCTTGATTTATCTCTTGGATTAGGACATGTATAAAGCATGAGGATGTAGACTGATGAAACTAAAGATAAATCAGTAGCAGCAAAAAATCTGCCAGTATGAAATGTTATTGCTCATCAGCTAGAGTTGCTTCCTGTTAAAAGAGTTAAGCTAAGAAAGCTAAGGAACCTAATTCTTATAGTATTGAATGAGAGGAATTAATGGAGGATGTTGGCAGAAAATTCTCTCTGTCCTAGGACACAGACTAAAGGCACCACTATCATGAATTCTGTTTATCTAGAAACAAGGTCCCAGCAATTAGGCAACAGGAATGTAAATGAGCAAAATAATATTGTAAAAGTTCCTCACAGCTCTAAGGCTTGTGGCTCTGGACAGTCAACCTAGAAAGATTCTCACAACAGGTCATCTCACCTGAATGTATCTTGACTGAGACAGATCAAATGAGGGAGGGCCTCTTTATCAGGGAGCGTAGTGATACGATGAGGGGTAATGGTATTAAACTGAAAGAGGGGCAATTCATATTAGATATTAAGAAGAAATTCTTTACTGTGAGGGTGGCGAGGCACTGGAACAGGTTTCCCAGAAAAGCAGTGGATGCCCCTTCCCTGGAAGTGTTCAAGGCCAGGCTTGATGGGGCTTTGTACAACCTGGTCTAGTGGAAGGTGTCCCTGCCCATGGCAGGGGGAATGGAACTCGATGATCTTTAGGGTCCGTTCCAACCCGAACCATTCTATGAAATTGAGAAAACAAAGCCAAACTCTGATGTTTTGTCGTGATGTTAGAAAATCCAGCAGACAATTTCAGGATATTTTCTGCCTTCTAGTTTGGCTTATTATAACCTAAGTGGATATCCATACCATTTGCTTTAGTATATTGAGATATTTAACTGATTGCGTTTGTGAACCTAAAATACTAAGTTTCCTATGTAGCCAATGCACATCCACAAGGGTGATTCAGAGCCCTGTAAGTTAGAGGTCTAACATGGTCCACCACAGATCCCTGCATCTGCCACAGACCCCTGGGACTCTAATTTGTTCCTGATTATTTCTGATGTGAAACAGTAGACTTTTTTTTATTGCAGCTGGAAAGCAATACTTTCCAACATGGAGGGCATGTGCTTTTGATCAGTTCCTCCTATCATTATGGACTGGCCTGTAGCTGTAGATAACACTGAGAAGCATACCAGCTTTTGCCACATACCAGAGCAAAGAACATGATTTGCAAATTGCTGTAAATAACATCTGAAGAAAATGCTGAAGCGGCCGGACAATCTGGACAGTCAAGTTTGTGTGATGGAGCAACAACATAGAAATATGGGGAAGGAAAAATGTATGTAGCTTGAGTGAGCTGATGAAACATTCTCAGATCCTGTTTGTAAGATCACAAAATAAAATAGAGGTAGCCAGATACTGGCATTGAGTGGAAAAATGGAACAGATCTCCCTGCACTCATTAAGGACTAGAGTTTTCAAAACTCCACACTGAAAAGTTACTCATATATCATTGATGCATCTGTTTCTATGTGGAGGAGAAGGAAGGGCTTTCACAGTAAGGTCTTACAACATCATCTTTTTCACTTCTATGACAAAAGGTAATGAAATACAGGCCTGAAAATCAGATGGGTTGGATTCCCAAAAAAGAAAATGCCAGTGCAATACACCTACTTCATGGTCCATAAAGCCTGCATTGTATTTTCTGATATTGTTGTTACTGTCATTTTCTGATGCTGTTGTTACTGCCTTTGTTTTAGCATGTAAGTACAGGAGATGAAGAGCCCTGGATGTTCCATGAGTTCAATATAAGAGATGGGCCCTACCCCTAAGATCTCAGAGATTGACCTGGAAAGCAAAGTGCTGAGGGGGAATGTAGCCACTTTGACCAAAACATATATCAGAAACGTATGGGTGACCCAGAACCAACATCCAGGTCTCCTGACTCCTACACTAGCAATTACCTTCTTAAAGACATCAAGGGCAAGATGAAAAATTGCCAGCTGTGCTCTCCAGTTGCTATTGCATAAATCATTCTTTAGATCAGACCAGAATCCCGTGTCTCTGGATTGAAAATAATACCAGGTAATTGACTGGTGAAATATAATGGAATATAATTCACATTCAGCTGGCTTCATTATGGTGTATCAGTGCCTGGTCAGCCTGGAGAGCTGCATTCTAACCCTGCTCTAAAACCAGTGTGATACTGCTCAGGCTGTTTACATTAAATAGCGCAAAGGTCATCTCATGCTTGCTGAGTGTTTCTAGTTACCACAGTTTTTTAGTGTTTCTGAATCTTTAATACTAAGTATTTAGAAAAAAATGGGCCCTTAGTGTCACAACCTAGAGAATGTAAGCATTTTCAACTATTTGATCATAAGATCTTACTCTATAAGACTCTGTAACTTGCGGTTGCAAAGAGAATTGCTGAAAAAAGATGTGACCACCAAAATACCAGTGAAGTTCTAACACTTAACACTCTTCATTTCAGATATGTGCCAAGAAGGAGACATCTTAAAAATTTAAGTTTTTACTGAAATTGCATTTTCATGGTGATGTCTTGCTTTGGAACATTCTTCAGCTAGTTCCAATATAAAAAAAGTAATAGATGGGAGAGGATTAAAAGTAAGTCTTGAGCTAAGGAAATGGGTAAACAACCAGGATATGAAGCAAAATTAACTTTGATCATATTAGTATGTAAGCTTAGGGAAAGACAGAAAAGATACTTTTTCCTACCAGATTTCACACCTTTAACAGTAAAAATGATTGGAATGCTATCCTGTTACTTTTGCAAAAGACACGCAGACTCCCACACACTCTGTTTAAACAGAAAATTTGCCTTCTCTCCCCAAAGCTTTAAAAATTACAATGCAGAATGTGAGAGTACCAAAGCTATGTATTTCAATAACGAGTAATAATCAACACACATACAGTGTATTAACCAAGGTGCAGGAAAAAGAAACTGGTGACTGAGGAAGTACAGATATTTTTTTTTTTTTTAGGAAAAAATAATTATAGGATTCTATGTATGCACTTACAAGAGAGAGGGTCCTCTTCTGAGCTTAACAAGCCACATGGAGAAAAATACTTATCTGTCATGAAAAACAAGACAAAACAAAAAGTCTTGATGATCATCAAGAAATGGGAGACAGACAGACTTGTCTAGGAATCTTTCCCAAAAAGGCTATTCCAACCTTTCTCTGTGGCATGGAGCTCATATCTAGTTTTCTTCTGTTCTATTTAGGTTTTCATACTTCATCTATCACTATGACAACTCTAAGCATTGTCTCACTTTTTTTCTACCAATTCAACTGAGGCAACTACCAATATAAAACAAAATAAACTCATACTAAAGTGAACTGAAATTAAATGAACTCTGATATTCTTCATAGAACATTATTCAAACTTGCCATCCTTTTACTTGTGTAATGTATCTGATGACTTTTTGTTTTTTGGACTAACGCCTGAACAAATCCCATATATTCCACATACAGATTTTTGGCTGCTTTTTTTCACTTCCAGTTTCAAATATTACAGATTTCCTTGCAAAAATTGTTAAAGAAGCAAAATTTCCTTTCCGTTTTGCAGAAGATAAATAGACCATAATCAAAACAAAATCTGGTAACAGTTGGGTTCTGAGATTCAGTTCCTTGAGGAACTGGGAAACTGAGAAAGTAACAATCTTCCTTGGGAATCACTCAAAAGGAGGTACGATCAAATTCAAATAGGAATCCAAACTGTGCATCTGTCTGTCCTCATAATGACAACTCATAAACATGTAACAAGATTTTCCACTTCTATATTACAAAATATAAATGCTTTGTCAGTTTAGACAATTTCTAGTAATGCAAAGCTTTTTATGCAAGTTGTATAAGCCATGAATTACATGAATTAACTTATCGACTGTCTGTAAAGGGATGTTTTTCAAATTCTGTGGTACATGAGGTGTGTTAAACTATTGAGACACAAGCAAATACATAGAAACACACATTTAAAATCTAAAAAACCAAAAGGATCTAAAAATTTTCTTTATATTCTTAATTGCACTTTAAAATTCCAACACAAGCTGGTCACGGGGACCACTAATTATGAAACTGAGTTAGGTCAAGATATTCTCAGATATAGAAGGAAATCAGAATGTACCAGCTACAAGCATGACAGCTCTAGTATCTCATTCCCAAAGGTTAATGATTCCTCAAAGAACAGCAGCCCCCCTTGACAGAGATGTATGTCATTTAAGCTTTACACTAATTTGGCCAAGCTGTGACCATCTTCCTTCAGACCTCCCAGAAGCAGCACCTGAAAGTAGAGAAATATGGGCATGGGGAAAGCTGTTTTCCCATCCATGCCACTGAGGTGCCACCTCCTGGGAGAAGCACAGCACATCTGCAGCTGCTGGCCTCCAGCCAACTCACCTCTACCCTTTCTGAGCACAACTGGAAGGAAGATGATTTCACACCACACAGAGCATAACAGAAGGACAGGTTTGTCTCTGCTGCTGTATCTATTTTTGTGGCAGGTTTCCACTCCTGTAGTGAACAAGCCCATCATTGCAAGGACTGAAGCTGCATTTACTTCCACAGACTACACTCATGCCTTTCCAAACAGGGGAATGGCAAAACAAGGCAGTTCCCTCCCTGTTCCTAAGAAGCATTGCAATATAGCTCATCATAGCCCTCACCCATCACCCACAATGAGCAGGACCCCCGTTTAATTCCAGCTCTGAAGGGCCTCTTTTCCCTACCCCGATCTACCTAACCTGAAGCAGAGGGCTGCAAACTTCTTTCCATCTCCCATCTCCAAATATACATTTAACTATAGCTCCCTCCTGAGTCCAGTGCTTACTGTAGCTTTCCTGTCCGAGCGGGAAATCAATTCAGAAGCTCAAAGGAGGACATAGTTTCCTTTGCTCCCTTTCTAATTCTGTGAAATCACAGCATATCACCCCTGTACCTATTGCCTTTCACCTCATGTCTGCCTGAGGGAGAAGTGCAGACGCTGAGATGCTATACTAGTTGATTTTTTTTGTTATGTACGTTACTAAGAATTCATTCTATCTCCGGAAGCTGTTTTTATTTTTGAATTCTGTCTTGCAGCACAGCCTCTTAGGCCTGTTGTTTTAACAGACTCCGCACCCTCTTAAATGAGAGCAGAGGCACATTTTGTGATTGTTAATAGACCGCACCCCTCAGTGCCACAGGCACATTTCTGCCACAAAGGGCTCCCTGTAATCCTCCCACAACCTGACAAAAACTGACACCCCTTGTCACTTGCGTGAAATTAAACAGCTAGGAGTTTATCAAGCTCCAACAGGGTAGGTTTAGACTGAACATTAGGAAAGAATTCTTCACGGAAAGGGTGGTCAGGCATTGGAATAGACTGCCCAGGGAGGTGGTTGAGTCACCATCCCTGGATGGGTTTAAGAGACAATTAGATGTGGTGCTGAGGGATATGGTGTAGGGGAGGACTTTATAGAGTAGGGTAGATGGTTGGACTCAATGATCCCAAGGGTCTCTTTCAACCTAGATGATTCTATGATTCTATGATTCTATATGAATTTCTAAGCAATGCCTCCATGTTTTCAAGCAGCCAAAGCATGTCATATGGCTATTCTGAACATGCTCAGTGGGAAGCTGAATTGTCTCTGTCTCGTTGGAGGGAATCACAACAGCTTCCATCAGCCAGGTCAACAGAAGACAGCCCTGGGTGGCTTATATTCAGGAAAGATAACACAGTTCTGCTCAGTGCAACCAAAACACCTTGACGTCAGATGGATTTCCCATTTATGACACTGTAAATATAATTCAGAAGGGTCCAACTGCCAGTAGAAAGGTACTTTCTTCCCTGAATGAATTTACTTCAAGTTCACAGCACCAAATTTGTTTTACAAATGCACGTATAATTTTTTCCATAAAGCCTTCCATAATTAAATAATTAGTGAGAAGTGATTTCATGAGTTTGTAAAGTGACTGCCAAGAGCACTACAGATCTGGTAACTTTATACTATTGCAAACAGGTATATAATCGTCCAAGCTGAGACCACCCTCCCTAGAGGGAAAAGACACGTAGTCCCAGAACCCTCTATATTTAAATTACGTCTCATGGCCAAACACATGGCCAGTGCAGATGTGAGCTGTAACGTCCTGGTATGGATACACATAGTATGGTGACATTTCAATGGAACAGGCAGACAACAAGTATTAGCAATAAGAATTAAATATTTTTACAATATCAGTGCTATGCTAACCCCAAAGTTTTTGTAAAAAGTTCTTAAGCTTTTTCGGGGTGAAGAAGCACATGTGCATATCAGAAAATAGAACTCATTCTTTCAAAGCTTAACCTTGTTAAGAGAATATTTTTTATGTGAAGAAGACACAAAAATGTGAGGCTAGATATTTAAACCCTAGTGAAAGTATTACTGACATGTAAAAGGAACTCTGTATGTCAGAACCCCTTTGATTCAATTTTATCAGGTATCAGCTGTGGAGAGAGGAGCAAAATACAGACTGCTCACTTGGTGATGCAGGTGACACACATTAGGTACTGATATCTTATAAATATGGAGAGAAAGACCTCTTAGAAGAAAATAGTTACATGTTGGGGTTTAGGGTATGCTAGGATATTTTCTAAGAGTTAAGTTGATGGCGTAGGAATGTATACAAGAAAAGTGATACATAAATTGTTAGTGAAACGTTATAATAAAAGTGTTGGGGTTAGAAGATTTTCTCAGCTTGACTTTTCTGTTTGAAGCTAGATGGGTATTTAATAAATTGTTCCCTAAGAAGCTTTAAATTTTGAAATGTTGATGAGTTTTTGCTAGCCACTTTGTATGTAGTTAGTGACAAATTTTGTCATCACTTAGGATGGAGACCATTCATTTTCTCAGAAGATTAAAGCTTAGAAACATCTCTTTGGCAGACTGTTAAGTATTGAGGGTCTGTGGGTTGTAGACTTTTTTCTTTAAAACATAAAGATTCCCTCAGGTCTCTTATTTTTAATTCAGCGATACTTGTGTTATAGAAATAAAATTATGAAACCTCTCTAAAATATAACTTGTGGCATGAAATCCAAATAGCTTCCACCAGCTCTAAATGAGAGGTCTTAACACCCTGGATAAAAGGAAGCAAAACAAATGTTCTAATATTAGTTTAAGTAACAATAGCCTCTTAACTTTGTAAGCTTCTCAGTAGTGTTCTATATGTAATGCAGTGTGCTATTTCATTTCAAATTTGTTCAAGACTAGAACTTTTATTGATGGCTGTTCAGTATCGCTAGTTTCTAATTATTTTGCTTTGGGTTTTAGTTTAGATATTCTCAAGTGCCTCAAACTTTAAACTTTTGAAAAAGAGAGAGAAAAAGAAATAGAACCATCAAACTGCTTTCAAAGGTCCATGTATAACTGATCTATGTGATAAGTTACCAGGTTTCTGTTAAGAAAAAAAGAGGGTGTTTTTGGTTTCTGCTGTCTATCTTGTAACCACCTAACCATTCATATACTATGACTGTTTATACTTAAGTTTAAATGACAGTTAAACCAAACTGCCCTGCCCAGATTCCTTAATTAAATTTAGCCTCTCATGTCCTTTTAGCAATCTTCTCTTACTGTCATGAAATGCATGCCCCCTGCCTTTGAGGGGGGTGTCAGTAACAAGCATTACTACACTTGAATCCTGCCACTGAATGAAGTGTTTCCCTTTTTTTGTTTTCTTTTCAGAGGAGGCCTCACTTGCCTACTTTCCCCATATTTCTGGGGTCTAAATGTTTTGGATGTTGCTGTTGACACATCTAAAATCTACACTGATTGCCAAGAATAGGACCTGTCCCTGTTCTGCATAGCTGGTACCAACTCTGTTCAGCAGTAGCATTAGTGGCACCAGTTCCTCTCCTTCAGCAACCCTGTCCCTCATGCATTCCTGTCACGTTGTCTTCCTGCTGTATGATGCCTTCTCCTGCTTTTCTTTCTGTACTGAAATAATCTTATAGGAATGTAATATGCCAGGCAGATTGTACGAGGTATTAGCTGATAGATGTTTCTGCTGTCTTTGCTGTAGGTAGCAGTGATGATGTGAAAAGTTAGCTGGGGGATCAAGAGAAACAAGACTTGGATAAAGCAGTTATTTGATTTTGTAGTCATGGGAATTGCTTCTAATGTGCAAGAGAAAAAGCTAAGCAGGAACACTTCCTGAAGCCATTTCACAGTTGGGGTAAATAATGAGTAACATCAGACTAAATGTGAATGCTACTGCACGCATTTACTGTATGATTCTTCAAAAGAGATGGTCTCAGTGCTTTCTTATACATGTTTTTCTAATAGCTTCTCTGTGACTCACACTGCTTGTTCTGCAAAGGCAAGATACAATTTTGTTACTTCATATTTCACCACAGAGCGTTGTGGATTATTCTGGGATGCCCATTAAACCACTAACCGATTCTTTGCATGTTGGCCTTCACAAAAAATAGGCAATTTTGCCTATTTTTGCTTGGATCCAAGCAAAAATAAATGTTGCACATTCTGCCTAGTAAGAAATGGGCTTGGTTACTCAACTCCTTGGGGTTTGTATGAAATATGCCTCCAAGATGTTTAGTAAATTGTGATTTCCACTGGGATCAGTCCAAATGCAGTGATTAAAAGACGGCCTACATATACACCCACAAAATGCCACAAATACGCTTTGGCAAAGGCAACTAGCAGGACTCTTGAGGCCAGGCTAAAGCCTCTGCAGATAATGTATCAGTATCATGTCAATTCATACAGAAGTGTGGGCTGGGGCATAATTTTTATAGATTACATTCCTCTCCATGTTTGTAAAGGGACCTCAGAGTCTCACTGCGGCCTGTGAGCTGTTTTAATCCATACCACCTCCAGGGTACACTACCACACAGGTGTGGTTGTTGCTGTAATGTCGAACTCCTAACCAGTCTTTCGGAGTTTCCTTAGTTCCTTCTCTTTCAAAATACTCAATTTATAGCCCTTTACCTCAGTTGGCATTTAATGCTCTCAGGAGTCTAACGCGGTGATTTTTGCCCTGTCACCGGGCCGGCGGCCACACGTCTGGCTGGCTGCCTCAGGCCGCAGCATGACCGGAGCTTTCGGGTCCCGGCAGGCTGTGCCGGTTCCCGCTCCGTGGGCCACCACCGATATGGCGGTCTACAGGGCGACGCGCTGATAGATGGCGTCCGCGACGCCGCACTCAAGATGGCGGCTGCACTACGGCCCCCGCCCCTCGCTGCCCCCAAGATGGCGGCAGGGCGGGGCGAGCCGGCGCCGGAAGTGGGGCCGGAAGCACGGCGGCGCTGGCGGAAGGGGACGCGCAGGAAGCGGCTGCCAGGGTTAACCCTCCCCCCGCGGCCACAATAACAGGGCGGCGCTGAGGGGCAGGTAAGGAGCTATGGGCTGGTGGGGCTCGGGAAGCCGGAGGCTGCTACCTATCCCTGTCCTCTCGTGGCGAGTGGGCCTGCTGTGCCGGAGCAGTGCCCCTGTGCCCCTTCTCCGGCCGGGGCTGTCGTTGTCCACCACCGGGGCCTCGGGGCGGCCCGGCCTGGGGCCGGTGAGGGCTGTTCCTCGGTGTGACAGGCCTTTGAGGAAGACTGCTGTCCTTCCTGCTGCTGTGGGGGAAAGAGGGGAGCCCTGAGGCATTGCGCTGGGGGCGGTGGCCGCCGCCCCCTATTCCTCCGCTGAGGGAACGGCGGCGCTTGGGCTGGCTGTGGGGAAGAGGGTTGTGGGGAAACCTGCTTTTATATTGCTTATCCAAGCAAAAATAAACGTGTTCTTTTTTTTTTTTCTTTTTTTCTTTTTTTTAAAATTTTTTATCCCCACAAGGAAACGCCCCTCTTAAATTAGCGCTTGCTAGCTAGCTGTTCTCCGCAGTTTTTTCTAAAATGGTCGTTTCTGGGGGATGGTGCGGGTCTCTCCATGGCTTTTTTAAGTTCAGTCGAGAAGATAACACACATCGAGCTGTTCCATACAGAGACTCTTGTGAATTAATTGAGTTGGGGAGAGCAAAACTCTTTTATCAGCCTTATTAAATATCTGAAAGGTTTTTTTTTTTGAAAATGGGGTCAGATTCCTAATGTAGAATGAGAGGTTAAAGCTGCACACATTAGCTTAAAAATAGTATCAAAAGGAGCATATACTTTGCAGAAACTGCTGCCTCATAAGAGACTAGCTCATTCTTTTTACCTTTTACTTTATGGCAGGAGCCAAACCAAGCCACAGCCTGAACTCAGAGAGCAGGTTGTGCTCATTGCATTTAAATCTCACAGGATTCTTTCAGACTTTTTCCCTATAAGTCGGTCTGTTAATGTCTTTCTTTTCTCTGACCTTATATCACAGTCCTTTTAATACTGTCCTTTAAATACTGCTGTATTGTACTCCATTGTGTGTTTGCATCAACCTAGAGTTTTTTAGGTTGTGCCGTGTCCTCTGTTCAAATCAAGTGACCAGGTGACATTTACGAGGAATCTGTATAATACTTGTTTTCCTCGGAGTCCAATCTCATAAATAGCTTGAAGTCAATTTTGGGCTTCATGAAGTTGGACAATATACGATGCAGTATTACAAACATACTAAACCTTTCCAGTGTGTACCAAAAAAGAAGGGGTAGTATGTAGACAGGCAACAAACTCAGTGTTTTTAGGTTTGGCTAGAGAAGTCCCAGCCAACCCAAAGGAGCAAAGAAATGTTTCATGATATTGCCTGGCAGAAGGTGCTAATATAGTTATTTTAGATCACCATTTTAAATAAATTAATTATAAATTAACAACATACACTTGTTAATTTTCAATATATGCAAAAATGTGTGAAAGCACATGTTTTTCAATGATTAGATCACAGTGAAGCTATCTATATTTCAGATTTTGTGCCAGCATATAAATCATTACTGTTGGGGAAGGCAAATTTTTCATTTCCATGAGATGCTTTGTTTTTCTTCTCAGTTGCCATTTCCACATAGTGTGAAGCAAACACTGTGGTATATTTACATCACAGTGTATGTCCTAACAGACGCATCTTTGATAAGTTTTCCAAAATCTGTCTTTTTTTTTAAAAGTTGCTTCTACACATCCACTGAATTTTGTTATTCAACCTGTTAAACTGGTTTACTGAGTTAATGATGCTTTACCCTACTTACCAGAAAGCATTCCTCAGCTAAACAGCAGTAGTGAAGACATTTGTCATGCTGTTAACTCAGTTACTCTAATGTTAACTAAGTTTATATTTGTTACTTCTTGTAATCAATTTGTATGTTTTTAAATGAAACATACTATTGTTATTTCAGTACTTCTGTGCCTGTATGTGTGCTGCAGGAACAATGTGGACTCGAACACATTAATTCAGTAAAGGGAAAGAGGAGAGGATATCCTGCACATTGCTGCTGAGGCAAGGTCTTTTGGTTTTTCTGCAGCTTTGATCTTTAACTAAGCAGCCTGAATATTTTGTTTGGTATTCTAACCTCTAAGAAGAGCCAGTTTGAGGACCTTTAATAGGGCATTTTTGGGGAATGATCAGTAGGAGCCTGTTTTTTCTAAAAGGAAATATTATTTTTTTCTGCTAGACAGAGGCTTTGGGCTTTCTGTTTCAGTGGAACATTTCGTTGGTATTTGCTTAGTAAACTCTGTAGTATTCCCACAGCTTTCCTGTGATTTGTCTTGATCAACTGGTGTGTGGATGGTATCTCTGAAGACATTTTATTCATGCAAAAGAATTGATCTGTTAAACCTCTCCTGTTAAATGTGGTTATTTTCCTCCTTGACAGCTTCCTTTAGCTCAAGGGACTTTCTAGTTTATCTAATAATCATCAGTTTGTGTCTGAGACCTCATGTAGGAGACAATCTGTAACTTGTTGGAAAATTTTTTTCTATTTCTTGGTTAACTCAATTCAGCTGCACTAGAACTTGTATTTATTGACAGATTTTGCTGGGTTTTTTGGTAAATGAAGCTTAAGTGATGTGTCCTCCTCTACTGTCTGTTCCTTTTCTCTTTCAGTTGCACTGAATTTGCGTAACACTGTAAACATTTCCTTTCATCAGAAATCGTTGCAAATATGGGTCCCCGGCGGAAAAATGTGAAACCGTGCTCAGTGAACAGGGAAGGTTCTGAGTCCGCCAAAGCAGATGAGCCAAAAGATTACATGAACCAACTCTCTCATGAAGTGCTTTGCCACATCTTTAGGTGAGCAGCTTGACAGAAGACAATTTATTGTTTATTATTATATTGTTTTCTATTTTTTCCCCCAATCTGCCTGTGGTGATGTTTGTTTCACATAGTATTCAGAGAGTGTAGATGTACCACAAGTGAACTGGTGGGTAAAAACTGGATTAAAAGGGGTGAGAAATGTTTTTTCAGTTCCAGAATTCATTTGAATACTTTGAAAATTAGTCTATGTGGATGTCATGAAGGGTAGAAGGAAGAAGAAAAGAATAAGTGATTTAATTCTGTTGACCAGTGTCTGGTAACAAGTGTTAAAATACTGATTTCAGTGCAGAAATGTATCTCAGGTATTATATAGTGGAGGTGCGTGTTTTGAAATTGTTGCCTCTGCTTCATAGTGTGCAGAAGGGAACTTGAATGAGTATATAATCTTCCCTACAGAACAGTCCTTCTCCAATATGTTCTCTCATGCCTATTATATTCAAAACATAATGTCTTACTGACAGGTTCTTTAAAAACAGTATAGTTCTCCAAAATGTTTGCAAATTGAGCATGCTAGTGTGTACTAGAAAATTAAGGGACCTTTAATTAAACCGCGTAGAAACTATTCTGGCAAATGGTTTGGTCAGCAGTATTTATTGGAGAACTAAAGTATCTCTCCATTTTAATATTATATTTGTACCTTGAATATCCTGTATTCAGTGTCAAAAATTGGTGAGTCATTCTGCTTAGCAAAATTTCACACTTTATTAGAGTACAGTCTGAAAATTCTGTTTGAATTACTTATATTAGTGTTAGAAATGTATGAACTTGCGTAGTCATGCTTGGGATGTTCTTAAGTTTGGAAGAAGTCAAAAAGGATCCACCTTTGATAAATCAGAGGGGTGTTTTTTCCTCTCCCAAAGGTACCTTCCCTTGCAGGATATCATGTGTATGGAATGCCTATCCCGGAAGCTGAAGGAAGCGGTCACTCTTTATCTGCGAGTAGTGAAGGTTGTGGATCTGTGTGCAGGCCGATGGTGGGAATACATGCCCACGGGTGAGTAATGCGCTCGCTTAACATAGGGCATTAACGTGGTGGTGAGCAGAACTGTCGGGGCTCTCCTGGTATTTATAATGACACATGTAGGGTGAATTTTCAAAAGCAGTAAAAGGAGTTAGAGGTTTAATTCCTCTTGACTTGTGAGATTTGGGTGGCTTCCTTAAGCACGTGGTTTGGAAAATTTATCTGTGTCTGTGTAACTCTGTGTATATATATATGTTGGATATTACTGTAGCAGAAACGGGGATTCTCAGTAGCAATCTGTAAATACGATCTGTGTTTGTCTGATTATTGTAAGGGAGTTAATCCAAGGGTTAATCCAAGAAGAGGCTGTTTGCATGCAGGCAGGAAAAAATACAATGGAATGAGAGAGCAACTCATCTGCCAACACTTAACAATGTAAGAATAAATAAGTTTTGATGTCACACCTCAAGCCATCTTCAGATCCATAGATAAATTGGGCAACCTAGGTCAACCCTGTGAGTATTAGGATTTCTGTTGGATTTAAATTACACTGCTGGGATTTGTTGGGGGAGAGAGCTAAAATGAGTGAATTCTAGAAGTTAGAGGATCTGCAAAGTCAGACTTATTAGGGCTGATATCAGGTAGATAGTTATACCTAACCTAAGATAGCTGTAAATACAGGTAGCTTACTAGTTTAAAATCCTTTTAATGTGTTGTCTTATGTTAGATTAAAGTAATCATTTGCTTTAAGAAACTGTCTTATTTCTTTGAGTATTGTGAACTGTGGTGAATACTGATGAGCTGCAGATAACCAATCCAGCTTGGCATTTTTGAGCCATGTAGCTGATAAATGGAATTCCAGGAAAGATAGAGACAGAAAGCCTGATGGTTCGCAGAGGTGCTTCATCTGAGAAGGGAGAGAAGATAGTTAAGCCTGTAGCCATGCAAGTCCACTGAATGAAACCTATAGCAAGTCTGCAAAATTCAAGGCAGAATCATAGAAGAGCATGTAGATCATGATTTCTGGAATCTGGAAATAGAAGACAAGCTATTGCTTCACTGAGTAAATCTTTCAACATTGTAGAATTTATACTACCATATAAAGAGAACATTCAACTGGCTTTCCCTTCATAGATAGATATCTGCTATCACACAAATACCAAATCTGTTGTTGTCATCTTAGGTTTCACTGATTCCAGTTTCCTAACGCTGCTGAGGAAGATGCCAGACATTGAACAACTTTATGGTCTTCATCCCAGGTATCTTGAAAGGCGCAGAGTCCGTGGCCATGAAGCTTTCAGCATTCCTGGAGTTTTAGAGGCTTTGCAGGCCTGTCCAAATCTGCTGGTAAGTGATTAGACTGCAAGAGAACCTCCTTCTCTCTGAGTCTGATGATGCAGACTAACATGCATAGCTGAAATGATGCATGTTAACAGAGCAGAAGAAATCTGGCAGGGACTCATTGCTTACAGGGGTCTATGTTCAGACCTGGGCTTTGCATTCAGGTCTGGCTGTACAGAGTAGCAGTTAATTGTGACCGTATCTGCAAATGTGTGACTAATTTGCGAATGAGTACTATTTTTAGTTGTACCAGTGGGAATAACAGGTGCTCGTAAGTCCAGAAATGAATTAAAACTCTGATCGCTCTGCTTTTTAAAAGAAAAGTCTTGCTACACATTTAAAGTGAAATAACACATTACATTATGTATAATGTGTTATTGAGAAGTTTACATGGTTTAGAGGATATTGTTGCTTGATCTGGTGTTAGAGCATTTGTTTTGCTTTCTTTTATTCAGGGTGTTGAAACCTCTCATTTAGAGCTGGTGGAAGCTATTTGGACATACATGCCACAAGTTCATATTTTAGGGAAGTTTCGTAATCGTAATGGTGCTTTTCCAATTCCTCCTGAGAACAAGCTGAAAATTCCTATAGGAGCTAAAATTCAGACTTTGCACTTAGTAGGTAAGTGTTTAATGGTGAAGTTGTTGCCTTCAACACAGGTGAATTAAAAGGCTTTGAAACTCTGCAAGATTGTAATTCCTTTTAAGAGGGGGAGTTTGGCATGTGGCATTTTTGAAATATTAGTTGCTATATATATGATAGCAGGTCCAAAAGACAAATCCTAGGAACCGGTGTTCACAACCTGAGGTGAAGAACTTGTGTTTAAAATGTTTACAGCTTTTCTCACATGCCACATAGCAAAGAAAAGGCTTCCTTTATAAAGCCAGAATGTTAATCCAAAGACATTTATCCTGGAGTTTATAGTTTAAAGCTTGTTTAAAATGTTTTTTTTTATGTATTATTAGGGGTGAATGTCCCTGAGATTCCTTGTATCCCAATGCTGAGGCACCTTTATTTGAAGTGGGTGAGACTCACCAAACCGCAGCCTTTTAAAGATTTCCTTTGTATCAGCTTACGCACTTTTGTCATGAGGAACTGTGCTGGTAAGAGGGATTTGTATATGGAGGGGATGTTTTAGCATGTAGGAAATCCACTAATTCTGTTAAATGTGGATAGGCACTGACTGTAAATAGAAATCTTAGGATACAAGATTCTGACAGCAGTTACTGTTTTATCCATGGTGTTGTATAGAACTGTTATCCCTCTCACGTACATTATTTGATGCTATGTAATTCTGTTGACTTACTGATCTAACTGGATATATGTGGGTATTTAAAATTCTTTAATGTGATGCATTCAGTGTTGATAAGTGAATAACCTTCTTTGTCTACAATGGTTTGTTCTATGTAGGACCCACAAATTCTTTGAAGTATGTTCCCCTGGTGACGGGCCTGGCTTCTGCTCGAAATTTGGAGCATTTAGAACTGGTTCGTGTTCCATTTCTTGGAGGACTTATCCAGCATGTGGTAGAAGATAGCTGGAGATCAGGTATTGAACTTCTTATCCCTCATACCTAAAACAAACAAACAAATAAATAAAAATATTAGCAAATACTGGAGCCACATGAAGTTCAGCTTTTTTGTCTGTAGCATATCCTTTCTTGGTTATTATTTTAAAGGTATTGAGTTTGGAACTATGGTTATGGTGCCAAATATAACTCTGTATTGAGTATTATTTTGATCTTTTAGCTCCAATTAACTGTTGAGTGATAAGCTAACCTTCCAGTTGCATTTATTGGTGAGTAGAACTAGCAGGATTAGAGGGGAGTTGTGTACAAATATGAATTTTATTGATTTGCTAAAAAAGATACGTTTTGTTAATTCACTTGTCAAGACAACAGTGGTGGAAGTGTATAAGGCTTAAGGTTGTGATCTGTAACTGAAGTTAAAGAATGTTTGGGTTTTTTTTAATTGTCAGGTGGTTTTAGGAATTTGCACACTATAGTTCTGGGAGCTTGCAAGAATGCACTTGAAGTGGATCTTGGCTACCTCATCATAACTGCTGCACGAAGGTACAGGCCTTTAGATCTTTCTTTCCCCCTTCTCCTTTTTCAAAAGCAGAATCTTAGTAATAAAGTCCAATAACATGAAGAAGCAGAACAACCTTCACAAATTTAAGGAATAAACATGTGAACTTTATATAGCAGGAGTATTCTATGGTTAAAATAACTGGAATTACGTCTGCATCTAAATCGCTTTGTGTCATAAGCCGCCTTCTTCGACCTATATCTGACAAGTATGGCGGTGTTAGTCTCACAGCTCCTATCCTGCTATGTAACTGCCAAATACTGCCATAATGATGCAACAAATATCCTGTTAATCCTGTCATTGTTGAAAGAATATTTTCATTTTATTACCAAAGGGCATCTTCTTTGGTCATTTCTATGACAATTGTGTTTTGGCATGCCTTTTAATAGGAACAATTCTTAATTGCATTCAGGTTGCATGAAGTGCGGATCCAGCCTTCCTTGACCAAAGATGGTGTTTTTTCTGCTTTGAAGATGGCTGAACTGGAATTTCCACAGTTTGAAACTCTTCATCTAGGATATGTTGATGAGTTTTTACTACAGTGTATGACATTTTAAATATGCATAAATTATTTGATAAATATAAGGATTAAATAAGTTGATGTGTTTTCAATCATTTTCTAAGAGTGATTAAAAAGAATATTAATGTACCCATATTGAGGCTGCTAATCTCATACAGTCAAATATGTTTTCTCATCTTTATTAAACTAAAGTAATAATCTCATCCCTTTTTCCAAATTGGACTAAAAGAAGGAGTTAGAAAATCATGCTATAAAGGAAAGTTTCTCAAATTTACTGCTGTGTTTACTACTATCTTTTTGTTAGGTAAAATGACGAATGGAGACTTGGTGAAGTATGGCTTGGCTGATGTAGTTGAAAATCCAGGAATTATTACAGATATTGGTATGAAAGCTGTAAATGAAGTTTTTTCTTGCATCAAGTATCTCGTCATTTACAACTGCCCACATCTACATAACCCAAATAATTGGATCACAGGTATTGCACACCTTTGAAATTTTAGAGATACTTTATGAATAGCTGTGATATTAAAACAGAATTTTTCTGCTCATAGGACTGCTTGTTTTATTTCTTCATAAGTACAGCAGATGATGCTTGGTTTGAAACCATACTGATGCTGGTAACAGTCAGAATGGAGATACAGAAGATGCTTACTCTCAAATCTGGAAAGGGTATGATGAAAAATAAGTCAGATAGGAATCCTTCAGGAAATGCATCTCTTCTCTTCTGCAGATCATTCAAGGTGGACCCGACTGGTTGACCTCACCCTGGTGCGATGCCATGCAATAAAGCTAGATTCTTTCAGTCAGTTCATTGAGTTATTGCCAAGCTTAGAATTTATTTCTCTGGACCAGATGTTCCGTGAACCTCCTAAGGTGAGTCTTTCAGGGAATGGTTTTGCCAGGGAGAAAACCTGTTGCCCATTTTTTCAGGGAATGAATTGTTGCCAGCTCATTGGAAATATGGTAAGCTCCAGCTGTTATACATTCTTTTAAAAGTTGTAATTAATTAAATAGCTTGGTAAATAAATTACTTTGGTTTGCAGTTGCTATTATGATATGAAAGGGAGTATGATGCTTCTTCTGCAGATGGGAGTAGTGACAAGGTATGATTTTGTATGAATATGTGACCAGAAAAGAAGAACGACATTGATTCTGTGTTTCTGTTGAGGTCTTTTCTGCAACTTCATTTTGTTGCTGCTTTTTATATGATTTTTTTCACCCTTAGGGATCTGTTTGCAATGCTAAAGGGTTTTAATGATTTTGTAGTGGGTGAAATAGGGGTGAAAATACTGTTTCCCTGTTGGAGTGCTTTCAAAGCTTAGGATTTTTATTTCTTCATGTTGTCCCCTCTCCCACACGGTAGCACAAATCGTTGTAACAGCTGTTGTAACGTAATGGAAACTGCCTAAGTAAAAAAACTGCTTTCTTTGATCATTAATTCTGTCTTGAGGCTACTGTGTTCTGGGAAGGCTATATAATCTGCTGTTTCTACTGATGTAATATGATCTCATAGCAAATGAAATACTATTTAACAAAGTAAGAGTATATGCTTTGTGAAGTTCCCTTTCATTAGGAGTTTTGCAGGAGTGTAAGTTTTCTGAGTTGCCGAACTCAAGATGGACCTCTACAATGTGTGGCATAAGGAAGTATTAGGGACAATTTCCCTGTTCTTCATGTGTGTATTGTTCTGCTGTCCTGGATACTACTGACAGAATGCTTCTTCCATTGGCATTAGGATATGTTTTTGAGATAATATGTCCGTATTTTGAAATCTTAATAGTTGTACTTTGTTTTCAGGGTTGTGCTCGTGTGGGCCTAAGTGCAGGCACAGGAATTGGTGTCTCATCTGCTCTAGTCAGCAATCAAAACTCTAACAATGACAATGACAACAATAATAACCACCAGAATAACAATAATCCAAACATCCACCACAACAATCACCAACACCCAAATGACCAGAATGAGGAGAATGAGCTGCGGCAAGATGGTCAAGCTGAAGAGCAGCAGATTGCAGCTGAGGGTAACCTCTGATCTTTGAGAACTTTTGTAGGAAGTGATTTTATTTGCACTGCCACTTACATAGGGTCCTAGAGAAGATATGAATACACATTGAAAGCTTGTTGCTCTTTTGGTTCCTTGTATGTAACTTTGATCTTTTCTGAGGGCTGTCTGCACATCTCTGGTACCTGTGTGATAAAAGCTGTCTTGGTATTGTGTCTGTCTTTATATTGTGCTGTTACAAGCACATTACAATTTAACGATCCATGTCAGTACAGATGTTAGCAACGTTGAGTTTCAGTGTGATACTCATCTGCGGAAGTGTGAAATGTTTTCTAGGCTTCTCTGGTCAGAGTTGGGAGTACATCACAATGTCAGATAGCATGTTTTAAAACTTTACCAGCAAAGGCAGAAGTCATTGGAGAGAACAAATATGTAAATCCTAGTTATGTTGCTCACTGCAGTGGAACAACACATTTGAGCAGGAGTGGAAAATTTGGAGAAGTAAACCCCAAAAGTTAGGCTGGGGCCTTGGCTAAAAGAGATGTAGAACAAATCTGTGGGAGACTTTGTGCAACCGAAGGATTCAAGACAACTATTACTTATTTCTTGAGGATTCTCTGACTCTCTGTGGGTGCTGGTTGAATTCCTCCTATGCCTATGGGCTCTGTTCCTTCTGTTTCCTCTTCTTGACCTCATCTTAATCTTTTCAGCACTGAATGAGATGGAGGAGGTTGCACAGGAAGAAGGAATGGCTGCTGGGCAGGGCCAGAATGAGCTCCCGGCTCACAGCCAGGCTGTTGTTCCTATGGAGGTCGATGAAGAGCAAGCAGGTAACACCAGTTAGAGAAGTAAATTACTTTCGATATCCCCTTCCTTAGGGGTTATATTTTTCAGTGTAAGTCTGGTTTTGCATGGTTTTCTTCAGCTGTGTTGCCTGGTGTATTTGGAATAATGGTGCTAGCGCAGCTTATTGCTGTGAAGAAATTTATTCTGTTCTAGAGTCTCTTTTACAGTCCCCAGTTTCCTTTGCATACAGAGTAAAATATCTTAATCTTAAAGCCTCATTTTTGTGTCCAGTATAATAAAAGACTCAGAAGGCCTGAACGAGCTTGTCATGTTCTGATGTTGGTGTCAATGGCTCTTACTTCTTTCACTGCAGCATACGGATTCTTGTCGTGCTTTTTTTTTTCCAAGCCAGAACAACTTGTTCCAGTGTTAATGTAATTTGTATTAGTGACACCATTAGTGACACACATTAGTAGCAGTAGGTAGTCTTGATTTCTTTTATAGCCACTGTTTGCTGGACAATGTAATTTTCTACTAAATATGCCAACAACATGAAGTAACATACATGTATGCTGGATCTGTTCACTTTTTCAAGATAATTCCTGAAAATGCTATTTTACTTCATGTTAATTTCTTGTGTTATTGACAAGCCATTGTGATGGGCTCATGCCTTTGGTTAGTAACAAGAGAGGTTACTAACAAAGCACATTTATACTGAAGCTTGGTAATTCGTGCTTCGCCTTCCCACTTCTACAGTGGGATTTAGAAGGATAATTGCAGATGTTGTGACCGACATTTCTGTCTTTGTGGTGAAGGTTTCAGGGACTGATTATAATACATAGTTGTACAGTTACTTGTACTATTGTGGAAGAACATTTAAGCTGTTCCAAGGCAGAGAAACATTACAGAAGAGACTGTGTTTTGCCTTACCATTGCCTTACTGACACTCATCCCCTTCCAAACTAGAATGCTTTAATGCTGAAATGCAGTATTTTGCTTTTCTCATATTTGGTTTTTAATGAGGGAGCCACAGAATGGGTGGCTAAATTGAACCAAATTCATCTCTTGTCATTTTTTCAAGCAGTTCTAGAAGTTCTTTAGCCCTTTAATCCATGCTTGGCTTGTTTTTATATAAACTGTTGACATTATTTTACTGTTTTCAGGACCAAGTGGCATTCAGCCTGTTGTAAAAGCAGCACCTATTACTGTCCATGATTCAGACAGTGAGGATGAGGAAGAAAACATGGGGACTTCAAGAGCCTGCATCTCTAACAGCATTGCACAGAATTACTCAGATGGAGAAGAGAAAAGCAGAGATCCAGTGGAAACTAGAGAACCTTCAGGTGTGCAACAGATGGGTTCCTGGGCACTGTTAAGCAAAATTTATTCTTAAGCTTCAGTCTTTCCATCTTGTTCAGTTTTATTTCTGTCTTTGTAACTGGCATGCTTGTTTGTTTGCCCCCTACTCTTTTTCTTCCTGTTATAAATCTAGAATGGAGGTGTAAGGACACATCTCTCAGCTCCGGTCACATAGCTGCTGTACAGAAACACAGAAGTAGTGGTGCTTCACTGCTTTGCATGCAGAAACCTGCAGGTCCTCTTGGATTTCCAAGTGCACAGAATTTATCATGTCTGTGAAGCCAAATTTGCAGCTATGTTCTTTATATGATTCATCTGTCAAAACCTTGCTGCTGAAACAAAATGTGACTGTTGGAACAAACATAAGAGTTGTAGCCATCTTTTGGTTCCTGGGGGCCCTGTGGGAGTGTCCTGAAGGGGACACTTTTAAGATCAACTTTACTTTGATGGGAGCTTTGGAGGTTAGTTAGAATTCTCAGGGTGATGTTCTGTACTGTCTGCTTTGCTTCTGAACAACACTTCCTGTTATAGCTTGTGTATATTTGTATATATAGTAGTAGTATATATTTTATTATGACTCATTCAGAGTCAGGACTTCGTGGTAATATGACAATTACAGAGAGACATAGAAAAGAACATTCCTTGTCCTTAGAGTTTACAGCTGTAAGCTGCACATCAATGGCACCAAGTCCTGGGTTCGATGCCGTATGACATATGGCCTTTCCAGCAACAGAGATGACATGCTGTTTCCTGTAGTTTGTGTTCTAAGTGAAATAGTTTCATATGTACACGAGAAAGGAGGAAGTTGAATTGTAATCTGTATGTAATTGACAGATGAAGTACATCTGGTATTAATGAGTATTTACCTAAGCAGTTCAAATAAAAATCCTGCATTTTGAAGGAGAAATGTGGTGATCTAGTACTGGTTTAACTTCTGCAAAGCCTAGGACATATCAAAGCTGTAATGGGTCAAATGTCTTCCTGTTGTAACTAGCGTACTCCCTACTCATCGCTCCCCCATCATTTTAGTAAATTTCAACAAGACTGGTAGTTTCAACTTAGAAATCTGTAGTGTGGCTGTGTTTAGAGTGCAGATGTCAGTTCTGGATTGAGGGCTGAAATAATCTGCATTTGGAAACAATTTGCATAAACTTTTGTAGAGTCAATAATGGGTTTTTTGGGTTCAGTTTACTGTAATTAGCCGAGGGGATTAAGACATTAAGTTCCAGTTGTGATTTGTACACTATTTGCTATGGTTTTTTATTCATCTGTAAACTGAGACTACTGTTACCAAATGACACCACTTTCAGTACCCAGGAGGGGGAGCTAAGGATTGCTATTGAAAGCATAAACTTTAGTCCTATGTATGTTACTATTTTAATTCCTTATATTTAAGAAAACACACGTCTATTATCAGTGTGTTTTTCATACTTTTGTGCTTTGGCGTTTTTAACCAGTTAGCTGCGTTGTGAAACTATTAGCTTCCTTTACTGACAAACACACTAGCACATCACTACAAAAATAGCTGCAAGACATTACAGATTCAGTAACTGCTAGAAATATCAATTCCTGTAAAATATGAATAGCAGCATGGTCCTGACAAGATTTGTCATTGGCCTTCTGTTTTAAGTACAGGGTAGCGCTCTGCGTTTATTTAAACTGTGTATTAGATTGTCTCATTGTTCTCTCTCACTTAACTCTTACAGTGAGTGGCAAAGGCAAGACACCGCTGCGGAAGAGATGTAGCACCAGCCAAGTGGGGCAGGCAAAGCAGTTCCATACTGAGGAAAGCAGCTGTGAGAAAGGTTGTCAAGTAACAAGTGAGCAGATTAAAGCAGACATGAAAGCCGCAAGTGACATGCCTGAAAGGAACAAGAGCAAAGATTCTTACCCAGGTTGCAGTAATGCTACAGGATCAACGGGAACATCCAGCTCCTGCAGTGCTGTTTCTCCTGGCCCTGACTGTGCACAGACAGCTAATAGCCACTCTGCTGGCACTAGTCCAGCACTTGGAGATGAATCCAGGCAGTGTGTCTGCTCGCCTTGTAAAAGGGAAGGCTCCAGCGAGAGAGAGACTGAGGAGAGCTCTGTTTGTTCCAGGTGTTCCTGCTACAAGCCACAGGATGCCCAGCAGAGGACTAGTGGGTGTTGCGATGGGGAATGCCCATCCACGAGTGGAGCCTGCAGGAATGGACCAAACAGCGCTGCATCAGATTTTGCACTTAGGACTCTGCCAAATTGTGGGCCTCCAGGAGAGACAAGTGATGAGAGGACTAGTGGGAGTGCCCGTGGGCCTGCCACTGTGGAGGAGAGCGTGGGCTCACGGCGAAGGAACTGTGAGATGGCTTGTAAAGAAGAGTATCCTCGCCGACCACTAACAAGAGCTAGAAGCAAGCTGTCCCATGTCCCTCTGGTATCGGAGTCAGGTATGACTTATATGCATATGCTAATTTCAGAGTAAACTACTGGGCTGGCATGAGACAGTATTGAACAACCGCAACACCCACAGATAATGCTGAAGTTAAATATGAAGTTTATTGGTTAATAATTTAAAAATAAGTGGTTTATCAAAGGTCAGAATATTGATGGAACAGAAATGGCTGACATCACTGCCATAGCTAGGTAAAATAACAGATCTTTCTGAAAGGGTGCCAGTGACTTTTTTCTCCATGCAAGTATTTCTGTATGTGTTATCCGTACATACTAAACAGTGTTTGATTTACTCATTTGAAAACCAAATGCAACTTCTTTTGACAGCTTCTCTCTTCCTGTGAAGGCTGTTATTCATTGAAACATAAGACTGTCTCCCCCATTAAAATTCTCCCTTTAAAAGGAAGAAGACAGCAGGTACGCTCAGATCTTAGCAAGAAGGCAAAAGTTAATAACTGATACTTTATCAACCAGTAGCGAAAGCCATAATTATAATTGAGCCAAGCTTGTGCACCTGCATATTGGATTCTACTTCCAAGTGTATATGGCGTGGTGATCAAATTTTTTGAAATTTGTCTTTTTATTAAATAGATTCATGCTTCACATTGTTTTCACAAACAAAACACAAAAATAAAAACAAAATCCTGAAGGGCTGGAATGAAGCCAGAAATGTTGGGAGAAGATAATAGATGTGAAGGGAAACTTGCTGTTTCTTCCAAATGTACTTGTTTTCCAAAATAATCATCTTAGTCTGGCATAGCACGCTTTATAATTACCTCATATATTCAGGATTCTTTGAGAATATCTGGCAAGTAAAATGAAACTGAAAAATGAAACGTGCTCGTTACAGAACTGTGTGCGTTGGAGGCAGAAAAGATTGACAGCAAATTCTTATCTCTGTTAACATGGGATGATTCAAACACAGTATGTCCTAGTGTCTTTCCAGTTTATCTTAACATTCCCAAGTGTTAACAAAACCTAAATCACCTGGGATATTGTTCTGTAGCTAGATGTATCTCCGATTGAAGAAATCATCTTGCTCTCAAATTTTAAATGTCTGTTTTCTACCTTGCTCCGTTATGACTAGTAATTAGTCTACAAAAATCAAAAGAAAATACTTCCTCTCTATCCTCATCCATTACCAAAACATCAAGTGAAGTCAGTCAGATCTAAGTATTAAATTAGAGTATCTTTCTGAAACTATCTCTGTTTTCATGTTTCAGTCGTTAGTCAGGAAAAAGATCTATTCTGCTTGTGGAGAAAAATGTCTCAGTATTTTCTGTATTTAGCCTACACAATTCAGAACTGTTTTCCAGCTCCATACAGTTAAGTGCATAAAGACTTACACACATTTTCCTCTTTGAAGCAGCAGTTATTAGTTGATGCTTGAAGCAGAATCTGAGACTTGATGTGTCATTTTTATCTTTTAAATCTGTTTAATACATAGGACAGTGAGATTTCTTCTGCCTGGCTGTTAGGCTGCTTTTCTTCACTGGGATCAAATATACAACTCATTAGAGTATAACCTGAAAATGCTTTGTTACAGAGTTGGAAATGTTTTTCTATAAATAGTATAAAAATGTGCCTTGAATATGACTGCTTTCTATTATTCTAGCATAAATGACACTGTGGTCTTCAGCTTCTGTAACAAACCTCTGTTTGATAGTATAAGTATTTTTTTTTTTCTCTTAAATTATTTACTCATAGTAAACAGTGGAACAAATCGAATACTAAAGACAGTGAAATTCTAAAAGAATTATTGCCACAGACTAGCAGGCTAAAGAACCACTCAAATGTGTCGTTTTGATTTTTACTTTAGTAAAAATGTAAGCCACACTTTTTCTTGTAATAAATGGGGGGTTTTAAACTTGTTTTAGTTTGCATTTGTAGTGAAGCAAGCTTTTCACATTTTAAAATGCACGTTATGCTAAACCTTCTATAAAGATTTCTTGGCCTTGGGCTGCAACACAAAATTGGAAATTTCTTCCTATAATGTAGCTAGGAAGTGTTTCAATATCTGTAGATCCTCTAGGAACTGTCAAAAAAATTCCCTGGGGATGATGATTCATGGGTGCACAAGTTGAGTACTTAGTATTACGGCTTTCAACCTGTGGACCCCTAAAGCAGTAGCCTGAATTCTGGAGCTCATAGGCCCACTGAATGTCAAATGTTAGTTAATAGTTTATAGGTATTGGTGGAATTTGATGATATTAAGTAGGAAAAGGGATATTTTTTTAATGTTAATGGTAGTATAGCATGGAGTAGTTCATATGTAGTATCTAATATTTTGTCCTCTTTCTTGATTGTGAATCTTTGTGAACATGCCATATATTTTAACAAAAAAGTCAAAGGAAGCTTAATTTTAATAAAATAATTTATTATTTTGATCTGTTAATCACAGAAAATTAATTCTAGGGCATTTTTTTTCTCTTACTATAGGAAGTAAGGGTGGTCATCTATCATTATTTCTTCTCAAAGCCTCATCTTTTAAGTCAAGCAGGAATTTGATGTCACTGATGCATGAAATGGAGTAAGCAGCAGCTTGGGAACATCAAAGTATTTTATACCTGGTCATCCTTTGCAATATTAGGACAAAACTTAGTGACAGTTAGAAAGAGCAGAGTTTCAAGTATTTTGAGATTATTTCCACTAATGTTTAAAACATTAAAGCTATTTTGGTTCCTGTATTTGTCAAGAATGTTCTGTTTGCTGCAGGGAACCGAGCATAACCTAACGATTCATCTTCTGTTCTTTTCTTGGCTGTGCATCTTCCTGTGATGTTGACCTTGTATGTTCAGCGTTCCTGTGTTTCCATCTACAAACAGCCCACCCTCCTGCCCCTAGTTATTTAGTATGAATGATTCTGAGCAAGAAACCTGAAAGTGGTTTTAGTGCAAGGAAAAGATATATAGTCGTTTTCAAGTCAGACAGGTATTTTGTCTGTTTATGTCAGAAGTGTATGTTCTTATTGGACATTTTCTGCTAGAGAATGCCTCTATTGTTACCATGAAATGCAAACAGAGGAAACATTTTTCTGGTTTTCTGTTTCCAGAGGTAGCCAAGCCAAAGCCACGGCAAACCACAAAGCGGAAAAGGACAGCTGACAAGTCCACAAGTACAAGTGACCCAGTTATTGAAGATGATCATGTTCAAGTAAGGTCTCTTTCTTCATTTCCTACAGGTTTATCATCTGGGGATGCTCATGAATAATATTATACAAGCTTGTCTTACGTGTAGAGCCAGATGAGTTATAACTGATGTTGCTACTCTCTTTGGTCTTAATCACATACAGGAAATTTCTCTCTTAGATGCAGTGATACTCTGGCTGACCTGAGAGGAGGAAATTATAAGCTAAAGCTAGACTTGAAGTTTGTCATATGCTCATTGTTATAGTGCTGTATAAAGTCCTGCCTTCCCACAATGTCCCTCTCGATGTGTGTTCTGGGTTGAGCGACACAGGACTAAGAACTTCGAATGCTTGGGAAAAACGCACTTTTAGAATACTCTAGTGTCTGAATTCATGAAAGTATTTACTTTATAGCCAGCTATGGGATGGGGGTATCAAGGTCTCCGCGTTTGTGAGCCTTGCCAGGTGCAGGTATGAGGAGGAATGAGACTCAGGCACTTGATCCAGGCTGGCCAACAGGATTATTTCATACCATGAGGGTCACATTCAATATAAATTAGAAAGTTTGCTGTGTAGTTTCTCTCTCCCTTGATGGTGGTGGTCCAGAGAACTTCTTACCCCGGTGCCGGACCCCTGAGCCCTTCCCTTCCTCCCGAAGCCGCAGCACTCAGTGTCCCACATCTGCGGTCACTTGCTGGGAGTGCACAGCTTCCTGCTGGTAGAATGGGCTGAGTATAATCCTTGTACATTTTATATTAGTATCAGGATCAATACTGTTTTTTTAGTATTATTGTTAATTATTTAGTCTTATCCTATTAAATCTATTTTTATTTCAACCTTCGTGTTTCCTTGATTTCCCCAGTTCCCATTCCTGGGTGGGGAGGGGTCATTGAGTGATAGAATAATTGTCTAAATGACAATGAATTGTTATGAGTTTTTCTCAACCCATAGCAATGTGCAGGGAAAAAAAGTTATTACCTGGCATTTGTTTTTGAAATGAGAGCATGGGATACTGCTGTTAAAAGAAACACGGGATGCGTAATTACCTCTGGACATAGCAACCCAGCTTTTACTTTGCAGGCTGGAGGTTCTTGTAGTATATTAGTAACATGAGTTAATTTTGCAGTGAAGATCAGTCATGGGAGAAGTTCTAAGGTCTGGCTCACTGTATTGAGACTGTGTACCCTGGGCTGATATTCTAGCTGGGCATGAGATTGCTTCAGAGGGTGACTCTAGACATCTGACTTCAGCTTCTCTTCTGAGTTCTACTGTAGAGGAACCTCCTGTGTTTATTTTCCCCTCTCTGTCCAGTGAAGAACTTGGCCTGAGTGATTTAAGAAATTTTGGTGAAAGTTAATTCGTAGTATTTTTCTGGTTTCTAGGATGCATTACAGCTTTTGTAATGAGCATAAAAGATATTTTTGGGTATATGATTTTTTTTTCTTTAAATGTGTCATTTTGAAAAAACAGTATTTTGAGTTTTAAATTTTTTTTTAAGTATCTGTGGTTACAAGAAACAGCTTGAATTGCTGGAACTGAAAGAACCCATTGCAAAATGCTTCTTTTTTCTCGTTACATGTGTTTACTTTGTTTTTATAGAAGTCTGTTTATTCTTTGTATAAGAACGGTCAGCTTCATCCTTGGGCTGCTAAATTTTGCTACAATTTTTAGTGATAAAACTTTGAAAGATAAAAACCCTAAAATACCCTTTCTTATTACATTCTCCCTGTGCTCACGCTATTGGAAATGATTCTGCTTGAGCTTAGTGCACTCTTCACTTTTCTAACACTGATAGTAGACATAGAGGTTTAAATAAATTATGTATATAATTTTTAACCATCCATGCGAGGTTTTCCTCTGAGAGAGTGCTGGTAAATTACATTGGTATGGGAAGTTCGAACCATGAACCTGCAATACCTTATTTCTGTGTTTAAACAAGTGTTATTGTCCAGAATTGCCATTTTTGTCATCGTGGTTGAAAAATAGAAATTGAATAGTAGAGGATTTGAAGTTCCTGACAGATGATACTTAGGTTTTCTGATAGAAATTGTACTTTCTGATATGACTCCTCTTTAATCTTGGGAAGTTGTTCTGTGATTTGTGATGTTGCTAATCAGCAGGAAGTCTTTTTTTTTTCATTGCCATCATTACCCTCATTGTCTCAATTGCCTGTTGCAAACAGAAGCTGTGTTATATTGGTTAGTATCCAATTAACATCCTTTTGCATCTGGCAGTATCTTTTTAAACTCAGTTTATTTTTATTTTTTTCTTTGTTTTTATTTGCACTGTCATTATTTCCTTTTTTTAAATTTTCACCAGGTACTGACTTTGAAATCCAAAAACCTTGTTGGAATCACCTTGACCAATTGTGGAATAACAGATTTGGTACTGAAAGACTGCCCCAAAATGATGTTCATACATGGTATGTAGTTAATGTCATGCGTACCTCCTCCATCTGGCATTATTAGAAATTCCTGAAAGAAATTATTTTGTATTCATTGGCTGCTTTGCTACAAGTCAGACTGATGCTTAGAACACCAAATATTACTGCTTCTCTATTTGAATGCCTCTTTCATTATAAGTCGTAACAGGTTTAATAAAGATTAATATCTGAAAATCAACAGATGAAATTATATGACAATTAGGAAGATTAGATGTTTATTGAAGAGGGATAATAAAATAATTGGAAGTTGATGAAATGAGTTTCTGAGTACTTTGTTTTTTCTCTCATTTCTTCCTGCTTCCATAGATTATTTATCTGACATCATGATACTGTCCTCCTTGACATGATAAAAATGTGTTTTAAATTATGGCACGTAAGCTGCATTGGAGTCACATGCCTGGGTGCGTGACTAGTTCTGCATTGAAGCATTGGGTTGTCTATTGTTTTCTGCAACATCTACACTAAATAACACATTTTCGTCTCTCTCTACATAGCAGAGAATGAAGAAATTATTTCTTTATTTATTCCAGAATACTCCTTAGAACATAAATTAATTTTTAACTAAATTTTGATTACATGAGCAGGAATTGCTAGAAAGGAAGTAGCTTTATTTTACCTTGTGTGGCTTCACAATACTCTATATTTGATCTGATTTTGAAGTCAGTGGTTTTCAATTGTGGCAGTCTGCAGGCCATTTCAGGGGCCTTTGTGAAAGGAAACAAAGGGAGAGAAAGGTTATTGTTGGATTAAATTTGACATGGTGCTTTAAAAGGACTCTTCTTACAAGATCACAAATTAAAAGTTTAATCATTATGTGGAAGAAATGAGCAACTAGTCTATTTCTTCAATACGCTTAAGTTGCCAGCTCTACAAACTACTTCAGTAATTGTCTGTGACTTCTGTTACTTGTTTGCCTTCTTTTGAAACAGTCAGCTTTGAAAATCTCTGACAGGAGGCTCCTTGGGTCCTTTCAGTATTATATTTCTTTTAATAATTTTGTTTGCTGGTTTATAGCTACAAGATGCCGTGTATTGAAACACTTAAAAGTAGAAAATGCACCAGTTGTCAATCGGTTTGACTATGCCCAGTGCAAGAAGTTAAATATGGATCAGATTTTGGATCAGATTCTCAGGATGCCACCGGAAAGAAACAGGATCATTTATCTTCGTCCAATGCAGCAGGTACACAACGAACTTTCATTGATCTGAAGTTCTGCCTGTATTCTTTCACTGCTCTTGGCTTCATGTGTTTTTCAATTAATGCAAGAATGTAAATGTTACAATAACACAACTCTGAGAAATCTGTTTATTAGAATTTTATCCCATCAAAACTTTTATTGCAGAATCTGGAACTTGGATGATACCGAATTTTAAGACTTAATGTTACAATCTCCTATATTCATTGCATTAGAAGATACTGTAAAAAATCATGACACACTAAATTCCAAATTGAGTACTAAAAGTAACTGTAAGAACCTAGATGGTACTAAGTCAGCTTGTAGTTTTGTGTAAGCAGTAGCATGACATAGGCATAGGTTTCTGCAACCCATGTCCCATTAGATTTAGTAACAGCAGTTAGTGTTTTCAAAACTGCTTTGCTGAAAGCTGAATCCTCTTTTGATGCTAAACAGTGTTGCAAGATAGTTGTGGTACTGGCGGCCACCCTTTCCTCCCCCAGATTGTGTACAGGAGATGTAAGCACTGACATCTAGTGACTTGTTGAGGTCATTTGACAAGTAAATAAGAGAGCTTAATTTAGGATCCAGAATGTTTTTTTGACTTTATCACTCTAACCAGAGCATTCTGTGTTATACTGTGATGCTGCTTCTCTCATGCAAAGTAATGTTTTTTCTGGCTTGGTTTGCCTGACCTACAAGGGAACGCTGATTTGATATAAAAGCCAGTTTTTCTCTGATCTTTTGCTTTAGCTCTAAGATAACAGTGGTAAGCCTATTAGGAATAAAAACAAAATTTCAACAAAAAACAACCTCTCCCCCCAAGCCAGATACAAATTCTGAGATAGCAAGTGTAGTTTAGACCATTATGTAATTTTATGAAAGTTTACTTACATATTGGAGTTGTGAAACACATCAGAAAATAAACATTTACCATCACATTCCACTACTCAAGAAGCTGCACTTGGCAAAGCTGCACTCGGAAGGTTTTACTCCACTTAATCATGTATTTGATTATGTATGCTGTTAAAATTTCTTTTCATTGGATGCGTTCCCTCAGAGTTTGGGGGATTTGGTAGATATCTGCTCTTGACTCTAAAATCACATCTCTCTGTTTCTCTTGTTTATGAGTCTTTGTTTGCTGCCTTTCACAGGTTGACACGTTGACTCTTGAGCAAAAGATATTTAGTGGCCCTTATCCATACCACATTTGCATAATTCATGAATTCAGTAACCCACCTAATGTCCGCAATAAGGTGCGCGTTCGGAGCTGGATGGACACAATAGCAAATATCAACCAGTGAGTACTTGCCTGTCAGTAGCTTTACAGGAAAGGTATTCGATCCTTATTCAGCAGCTACAGCTTCAGTCGAGCTGTAGACTTACTGTATCCTGTTAGCCAAATTAAAAAAAAAAGATTTATTGACTAGTGAAGGTTGAATTCTAGATGGTCTGATGTAGAATTTCAATGTCAAGATATATCTAATACAAAACCTAGGTTAAATAAACCTAACCATATGAAAAATACTGTAGAATTCTCCAGTTCTATTCCATCCAGGAGTAATGCAATTGAACACGGATGGCTGAGAAATATCTTAAAATCTGAAAACTAGTTTATTTTACTAAAAAAGAGAAAGCCTGATTTACTCCACAAAATAATGTTAGTTTCTGGGGATGATGATGTGCAATCAGTAGCAGGTCCTTGCTGAGGAGCAAAAATTCCCAGAAGAAGGATTTGTATACGTTGGCTCTCATCCAACTGTTTTAAACCACTGTTGTTGCCCTAGTTATTCACTAAAATGACTAAGAGAACAGATTTACTTTTGAAGTTTTATTTGGTTGCAGCTGTGTTGGATTGTTCCTTGCAGATAGAAAGCTATGCTTAAATGGTAGCTTAATTGGTTTCTCATCTAAACGGTACACATTCTCTGTGGTTACAAAGGGATTGTCTACTGAGTTTGTGTGAGGGTCTTATAGGACTGTTCCTATGGATTCAGACGCATTAAAGGAAAGGTTGTTTAAAAGGATTTCCCATTTGTTTTTTCTCCCTCTGCCTTCACATATGCTATCACTTCTGGCTGTAATCTCTTCCTCCTTCTCTCTAGAGAGCTTATTAAATATGAGTTCTTCCCTGAAGCTACACGAACTGATGAAGACCTGAAGAAATACACTAAGTACCCTTGGGGACGAGATATTTACACTCTAGAAGGTGAGTGTTTCTAGAGAGCTGAAAGCTGATGATCAGTCTCTTGTTAAGCTAAGTAACTTTCCATCGAGTTACAAGAGATAGGAATAACTTTAGGGAGGGAAGTGGAGGACCTTTGGCACGGAGTAGGGGAATTGAAGTGAGGAGGTGCTTTTCCTGTATTAGAGTGACCAATCTATGTGATAGCAGTGAAGTTTCCTTGATGAAGACTGGTGTTGCTGCAAGAGTGACATTGTCCTCTTTGTGTTCTCATCCTGTTTGTCTTCTAGGCATTGTGGATGGCGCCCCTTACTCCATGATTACTGACTTCCCATGGTTGAGATCACTGAGAACAGCAGAGCCAAACAGCTATGCTAGATATGATTTTGAGGATGATGAGAGAAGTGAGTAATCTTTTTTGATGCGTTCAAAGAACTTTAACTTATTGCTTAGTCCCAAGCTGGCAACGCATTTCTTTATTTTTCAGTTTTCTAATTATGCTGGGTTTGGTATACTAGAAATAACTACTTGTAGCAGTGTTGGGAGCTGATTGAGGAGAGGTTCAGCTGAGGAGAGGGCCATAGTACTACAACAGTGTATTGACCAGCCAGAGATCCCTAATACTGAAAAATCAGAGAGCCAATCTGGTGTCTAGCCTAAAAATGTGATGGGTTTGTCATATCCAGAAGAATGAGTGCATTTAAAACACACAAAACTAATGTTGTGATGTGTAGTCCCAGCAATTCATGTTCTGTGGAGTTTACTGGCATTGCTGCTGAGAGCTCAGCTGCACTACTGCCCCTGGCCTTGCTTTATGAAAGGTTGTGAAGGTGCTGAAGAGAGTCCAGCAAAGAGAGGTGAGACTCACAGAAACTTGGGAGAAAAGAGGAAAGAACTGAATTTGAATTAGAGTTTAGGACATATAGGCCTCTCTCTTTTTAAGAGCTTGTCTTATAAAATGTTATAGGGGGCAGTTTGTAGGGCTCAATCAAGAAAGCCTGCTTTGGTAGCAGGGAAAAATATGTTCTTCCACTACTTAAGTAGGAAAATTTTGGAATCTTGTTCATTAGAGGTATTTTTAATTGACAGTGTTTTGGATATTCTTATCTAGTTCCAGTTCAAGGGGTTGAAGCTGAAGAGGATTAGGAGAAACCTTTTTTAGCTATACCTTTCTCTGATTTTTATGTCATTTTTATTTGAAATTGATTCATAGACTTAATGCCTGTAGTTCAGTATGTAGTCTGAATTATTAAAAATTGATACATATTTGATTTAAAAGAGTAAGTAGACTAAAAATTATGTTGAAGCCATAAAAAAATAAAGACTACTGCTTTATCCTTAATTGCTCTTGTTTATAAAACATTTAACTGATGACTGAAATGGATAACCTGAAAGCACATCACGTACGTCTCAGGAGAGGCTTTGTTATGTGCTGGGATTCCCTTCGCTCATAGACATATGGACTTTGCGTACATTAAATGAGTATTGGAGCTATTGAAAGGTAGAAATACGGGAAAGGCAGAGTACCTTTTCTGCTTGAATGGTAGTGCTTAGACTTAGTTCCTCAATGGAGGATTTTTGTTTGCTTTGTTTTCCAACACTATCTAATTTAATGCAAAACAGATTTGCTTGTGAATTTCTTTGTAGAAAAGATTCTAGTCTTTATTCTTATTTGCCTTCCACAGCTACTATTTATGCACCCCGGAGGAAGGGACAATTGTCTGCAGACATCTGTATGGAAACAATAGGAGAAGAGATCTCTGAGCTGCGTCAGATGAAAAAAGGTGTATTTCAGCGTGTGGTGGCTATCTTCATCCATTACTGCGACGTCAATGGTGAACCAGTAGAGGATGATTACATTTGAGTGGATAGACCTCCCTGACCCATCATCTCTTCCTAAATTCTGATTGGCACTGCCGGCCAAGAAAGCAGGTGGATTCTTTCCGAATGCAAAGCATTTTCTTGAAACACATACTTTGCAGTTGCTCTCACACAGTTTGGAAAAGAGTATGTAGTAAATGTATAATGAAAAGTAAAAATTGTATACTAAGATTTGTACATAGAGGAAAGAAAAGAAAAACTTCCTAATGCTGAGACTTTATTTCATATGTTTATACAATTTAATTTAAATTCCATTTTAATGAAGGCCAATAATTAGGAACAGGGAAGAATATTGGAATTTTTCAGCCCATACCATTCATAGCAGTATTTTTTTTTTCTTATAAACAAAATCCCATTTCTGGTGTTCAAAAGAGTCATCAGAGTCTCTCTTAATCTGTGCCTTTTTCTTGAGCGTTTAAGAGTCCAGTCTGAGTAAACCTGTTGAGTACAATCTTTGTGTCTTGTGTGTATTTTTCACAGAGAGTTAGTCTACAGCTGATGCAAAGAAGGCCAAAAGCTGAAAAAAAAAGTAGCAAAGTTGGTGATCTGTGGTTGTTTCTAGAGTTCATTAAAAACATTTATTTGGGAAAGAAAACCCCCCACATTTAGCACCTTGGAAACAGGATATATGTTCTAAAGTATTTTGTACCATTAGATTTCATTTTAATAGGGTATTTGACTGTAGTATGAAAAATAAGTTGTTAATTGTTGGTTTCACTCCCTTTAACATAAAATCTGCACATAGTCTCTGGGTGAAAGCTGAATTTTCCCTTAAGACAGGCAAGAAAAGGGATGTGTAATTGCTTAGTTATAGCTGTGTTAGTACAAGATCCATCTGACTCAAACAGTGAGATTTCAGGCTGATTCATGCTCACTCACGAATGCAGATTTTTCCATACAGTCAGTGAATACTGCAGCTCTTTGCCCCTGAATACTTGCTTTTATTGTATATAGAAAATGCCAGTGGTTCCCACAGTATCCGTAGATGTTTTGTCTATATGTCCAGAATGTGCTGCAAGTCAGCATACAGGTCTAAAAAGGCACAAGTTAGTATTGAACTAGCTGGCTTGTGTGCTGCTAGTGATGTGCCCTGTGGGGGTGGGAGGACCCTTTAAAGGCTAATGTGCCGTGCTGTGAAACCGTGTCTGCGTGTGTACACGCCTGTGACTGCACAGACACACCTTAGGACGTGCCGTATCACCAGCTATGGCCTGGTCTGTCGTTCATGCTTTTTTAAAGCTGCGGAGTTACCAGCCTAACAAATGACAGTTTGCTAACTTACTGTGGTAAAAGCCATAGAGCAAATTAGTTTAGACCATTATACAGTCTTACGCGTTGTTGTTAATGATTTTAATTCTTTGAACTTTGGTATAAGTGTGACTAATGGGGGTTTCTGTGGCGTTAGCTCTGTAGAATTGAAGAGGCAAAACTGTTCAACACAGCCAAGCCAGTGTTGGTTTTCTCCGCATCTGTCCCTCTGTGGAGATTCTTGAGGTAACGTGGAACTAGAAATGCACTAGATAAGAAGAAGAGAACGGCGCCTAAAGGAAGCGGCAAGAGACTTGGTACAGTAGCATTTTCTCACATGTGCTCTCTCTACTCTAACTGGAGGTGGCGTGCTAAATGCCAGATAATGGTGTGAATGTGTTAAATTTGCTTTAATGCAGATCAAAGTTAATGGTTTAGGTGTGACAAATATATTTAACTATAGATAATATATTCAGTGATATTCAGACAAAACATAATTGTGACCCTTCCTAGAAGCGTTTCAAGTAATCTGAGTCATCGATTCAGTCGTGTTTACCATTTGAATACAGCATGTACAGAAAAATGTTACTGCGTTTCTGGAGTATTGCACCAGATCTCCATCTGGCATCTCTAACTTTAGCCTTTTGAAGAAGTATTTATACAAATAATGTACTTATTTATATCCAACATTTCTTTCTGTAAGCAGTTGAACCTTGCAGCAGTTTCAACCTTCTAGACGTTACACCCATTTTACACATAGTGACCGAATTCATTGTGTCCATCTCCTGAGAGCTCTGGGTGATGGAGATTGTGTCTGGGCGCTGGCTGGGGAACCTGCTGGCTTCACTAAGGTCAGTTTCTGAAATTGAGGAAAGGAGCAAAGCAGATGAAAAGAATTATTTTCCTGCTTAACCTTCATGAGTTAAATAAATAATTATTGCTAGTATGTGAACGGGTATAGTTTGTGTCAGCAGGAGCTGCTGTATAAATGATAATTTGCTTGCCAGCCTGGCTTCAGCAGTGGTCTGCCGGGGCCGGGCACGCACACACTCAGCGCTGCAGCAGCTCCAGTTGAAAAGCTGTCCCAGTTTTAAGGGCTGAAAATGTCTTGATTTTGTTTTCCACTGTGAAGAACAAAAAGTTGCAGTTGCCCTTTGGGATTCTGATTTCTTCTTCTGTGGATCCTTGAGTCACTGCACTAGGGGATGCGTGTTTACAGTAAAGACTGCTCTGACATCAGCCCAAATTTGCTGATGGGGTCTGTGGTAGTCATGAGTGTTTTCTTTTTGCAAGTTGTTTTTGATGTTGTCAGCTGAAGAGGGTTAACTAGATCAAACAACGATCTGCCAGAGCCAGGGAACTGAAACCCGGTGACATGCATGCCCTCGGTTCAGATACCCCTCATTCACGTGCTAAGCCGTCTCCGAGACTTTCACATTTCGCTAAATCTTTTCCCGTGGGGGTTACTTCTCCTTTGCAGGACTTGGAACCACCTCCCTTGGTATTTGAGCCCGCTAATTTCAGTTTTTAAGATCGCTCGCCCCTCTAATCCAAGCGAAACGCTCGGGTGGGTTTGAGGCCGCTCTGTGCCGCGGCGGGGCCGGCGTGGCTTGGCTCGGTTCGGCCGGCGCCGGTGTCACCGAGCGCTGCCGCTCTGCGCGGCTGCCGCCGGGCGGCGCTATCGGCGCGGCTGCCTGTCCCCCCCTCGCCTCTTCCTCCGCCGCCTCCTCTTCTTCCTCCTNCCCCCCCTCTCCTCTTCCTCCGCCGCCTCCTCTTCTTCCTCCTCCTCCTCCTCCCCCGGAGAGGTGCGTCCCCGCTGCGGGACCGGGCGGCGGGAGGAGGTGCCAGCGGGACGGAGCGTCTCCCTTCTGTGCCCCCCGTTATTCCAGCGGGCAAGGGTAGCGCTGCGTGGTGGTGTCATACCAGCTTGTCTTTGCATACCTGAGCCCCGGCTTAAATCCAGTTTCTTGGGAGGCAGGTTCATGTGCAAAGGCTATTTCAGGAGCACTTTCTATATAAAGCAATATCTCTTGCAACCTTGCAGATTTTTATTTATATTTACGAAATTCTGGCAGAGGTTTTTTGACCACTTAGGGGAAACTGAGGCTTAGAATGAAGTCATTTACGGTCAAGAATTGTCCTCTTGTTTTACTTTAAATGGAACTTGACTTTTTTCTCTTTCAGAAACCATTTTCACTTCCTTGTGTGAGATGCAAGTCCTTTTCGTGACGGGGGTTCATAAGATCATCAAAGAACAGATGATATAAATAAATAAATACCCTTCTATCAGAGCTCTCGGTAAACTAAGTAAAAATCAATCACTTCCTTTCCTTTATTTGGTGATTAAGCAACTTGATTCCAGGAGGTCACAAAAGGTACAATAGAGCATATTTAAACATTTAAAAGTATTACGCATTGTACCAATTCAAATCTCCTGCATGCCATAGTGTTTTAACGATCTCTTTTAAGGGAGTTTGATGTAGTATCTAGGTGAAACTTGATGTCCATTTCATTTTCTTAAGTCTTACATATATCTCTAAAAGATCCTATACACACTTTGGAAAACTGTCACCGCATTTATAGACACAGATGTGGAGATACTAGGCTTGAGAAATTCTAGTTAGTAGCTTCCAGGTTGCAAAGGGATGTGATCTTTGTGTCTGAGCTTCCCCTTGTCTCTCCATTTTGCTTCCTTTTGGGGCAGTCTGTTACTCAATTGCCATGTCAAGTCCTGGAGGGCAAGAAAGGGTTTCCATTGGTCTAAGTTGTTAAACTTTCCTCAGGAAGCAGCCCAGATGCCTTCCGTCTGTGACAGGCTTCCCTCCTCACACTGAAGTCCGGTCTGACACCTCTCTTTTGGTCTCTGGCAGGAGAAGCAGGCTACTATCACTGCAGATAAGATGGCTGAGAGATCCTGCTCTGTTCATCTTTCTACAACAGAGAAAACTCCAACTAGGGCTTTTAGCTTAACTGTGTTCATGTGTGGCAGCTTTGGAATGAACTACGAAATCCATTTACAGCCCACTTAACAAATAGTGATATTTGCATCTGGATATCAAAGCAAGCAGCTTGCTGGAATTCAAAGGCAGCTTTGCAGACATTAAATCTGGTAGGTAAGGAAAATGACAAAGGAAACTCTGATATGATTGCATCATTTCAGCCCCCTGCTTCCTTAATCTGCTTTGCAATGTGTGTGGCTTCAGGGAAAGAAATAAACAGGAGGGATTCTCTTCCCAAGGGAGGAGAGTCCATTCTCTTTGACTTAACAGTCCTTGCTCAAAAATACGCTTCCTGGGTGGGTTATACCTTTGTTAGATTTAGATGCCGATAGTGCAGACGCATGCAGGTGCACTAGTCATTGGGGTCTCCTTACAGTCAGTGAAGAGAAATAAGCACTTCCAGGGCCAAATCCAGCTGACCAAAGGCAGGTATTGACTCCACTAACTGGAAAGCGAGCCAGAGATGACTTGTGCCACTTGCAGGCAAGCACTTGCTTTGTGCCTCTTTTTTCCTCACACCAAGCAGCGTTAACAACCCTTCCCTGAAAGAAGAGGTGGTGATCATGGCTATGAGTTGCTCAAGTGCCTGAGAAATGTCACCTAAATAGAGAGTACCTAAGGTAAATAGATAAAGCAGAAAGCACGCTTGGGATGTGGGCACTGGAGAGAGAGGAGCACAAAGCATCGTGTCTCAGAGGTGGGCAGTATGCATGTTCTTGCTGATTAATGAGAAAGAAAAAAATCAGTGTTTGGGTTTTGAAAAGAAAATTATTTTGAAGGTATGTTTTTATTTGAGGAAAAGCTATAAGGAGTTGATGGAGGTTGGAATTTTGCCTCTACCCTCACTCTAGTCTCTTAAGCTCTTCAGTGTGTTAGAAGCAGCTACAGACTCCTGCCCTTGCCCATGATTTCTGCTCCAAATTACTAGTTAGGCAATTCAAGTTTAATCCCTTTTCCGGGTAAAGACAGGGCATTTGTATGTACATGTGTGCAGTGCATGTGACAACAGGACAGCCAAAACTAGTGGCCCATCAACTAGAGAGTTTTCATTAGCTCATTGACAGTCATTAGGTGTTGAGATGAGAGAAGCTTTCTCCACTGCAGACTTGTTACAGAGCAAAACCACCAGCTTTGTGTTTACAGGGAAGAACGTCTCCTTCCCATGGTATGATGTCTTCAAGGGAGTTACCAAAGCTGGAAGCACTCAATTTAGTATGAGAGAGTGAGGATACGTGTGAATGCAAAGGTGTGCATAGTTTGTGACAAGGGGTAAGGAGACATTCCAGTGCTGGGAACGGCCCAACCTGAACTGTGGGTGCTGACCTTGGTTTACCCAGTCCAGCTGTATCACAGGGTTCCAAATTAAGTGAGGCAGGAAGATTAAACAGGTTAGCAAAGCAGCACAAGAACTGCTTAACTTTTCTGGAAGTACACCCCAAAACCTGGCTTCATCCCAGAAGAAAACCTTTGGCTGGTAGCTTTTTCAAAATTCATTGTTTTGAAGTGCTTCAAAAGGCAGCAAAAGACTTACAGCAACTCCCAACTTTCAGGGACAGGCTATTCTGAAGAAGAGGTACCTAAGAAAGGGAAGCGTTTCTGGTAAGGAAGGTGCTTGCATTGTGACAGGATGGGCTGTTAAAAATGTCCTTGCTTCCACAGGAGAGATGGATCAAAAGCAGAAACAGAGGACAGGTCAGCTTTCTCCTTCAGCAAATATTTCCCATGATGGTCCACAGTTTAGATGTGAGCCTTTATAAATAGAGCTATAAAGGACATAAGAAAAGCTCTATGTATGGAAGAGGGAGGTGGCAGGGTTTATGTGCTGCATATAATTATGCTCTGTGGACAAGCTGCCAAATCTGTGGCTGAACTGGAAAGAGGTCTGCAGACAAGAGTCTGAGGGTGGTGGTGAGAGAGCATGATGATAGTCCTGCTTTGTCTGCTGCTGTTTGCTCGTGGATGGGGGACAGGGGTCATCTTTTAAGGCTTATTAGATGAGGGCCACACTTCTGCTGTAAAAAATGAACAGCAATGTTTTCACTCAGTTTTCTACACATAAAATTGTGTTTCTCTGTGGTCTATGCTGGCTGGCTCTGTAACTGAGATCGATTTCTGATTGAGAATATTGTCCAATAGTTTAATCTCTTTATCTATCACAGTCTCTTCCTCCTCCAGGAGCAAAGGGAGACAAAACCCGCAGATTTTACATTACAGTTGGACTCTGGCTTTGCTGCACTCCTCTTTCCAACTCATTAGTTGGGCAAGGAAGGGAGCAAGCAAGAGGAGGTTATTGGTTTAAACATGACCAGTTTAGCAAAGGGCAAAAAATCTGGCAGTTTGAAATGGAAGTGAGTTGTCCACAGGGAGCCAGTGCTGGCAGTGCACAACTCAGTGTAGGCTCTTGGGGATAGATCTAACTCCTCTCTTGGCTGCTCATGGCTTATGGAAGAGGAGCACAGATGTTCACAGCTTGAATTTCTGTGTGAAGACGATTACAAGTAATGATCTTGGGACTGCCATTGAGAGCTGTAAAGGTGGTAGCAAGTGAAGTAGACTCTTTCAAAGAGAGTAACTTTCGAGTGTAATGGTGGGGCACAGTCGTGGAAACTGGTATGGAGCAAACATATCTGTGTTAATCTATGTAATGCTTAAAGTAACCCCTCAATTAATAGCTGTTGTTCAATCACTGGCAGTAGGTATTGCAATAATGCTCTACACTCTCCTTTCTGCTTTCTGGTTTTTACAGATAGAGGGATGCCCTTGAATAGGGTTGGTTTTACAGATTAGTGATATGAAGATGACGGTTGATATGGTTTGACAGTACTTTCAGATACTCATTATGTGAAGAGCCCTCTTTGGCAGGGGGGATTCAGCTGTCAGGAATATGAAAACAGATTCATTACTCAGGCTGCTGAAAAAGGATTTAGTTCCGATACTCCATCTGGATCATTGTCTGACTGAAATGCACCCTGTGGCAGCTGGAGGTCCTCATTTGTACACCCCCCCCCCCAATCTTGACCTGGAAGACAGCTTCAAGAAAGTCAAGTGTGCTACTTACTCCCCAAGGAAATAAATTTTCCTCTTGTTCCGGTGGACTGGGGAGCCCAAACCATGGCAGTCTCTTAGAGCACTACAGCTGTTGTGTAAGGGACATCAGCTAGCATTGCATTCACATTCTCTTGTTGTCCAGGAAAGATATTTAGGGTTTCTCTGAGTTTTTTTAATAACTGATTTCAAGAACTTCAGAAGATCAATGAAAATAATTAAAAAATGACAGAATTCTGCAAATTGTCAAATAATGTATGCTAAAATAATGTTAGGCTTTTCTGTCAAGTCTTTGAAATCCTTTAAGTAATAAGCATGCATTTGACAGGAAATCTACTGCATTTCCTAATGGTGTAAGCAGTTTCAGTTCAGTTTAACGGGAAGTAGCTGAACTCAGATTTGGGGTAAATTGTAGTTAAATTATATCTGTTGTTTTAGTTAAGTGAGAAAGTTTCTGTGGTAAGGTAAGTCTTTATAAGATGCTGAGTGAATATGTGATAGTTTTGGATTCAGAAATATTTAAGCTATACAAAAATTGAAAGAACTAAAAGCTTTTGTATATTTTTATTTAGAGTTCATATTAGTAGAAAAAAACCCCAACAGATTTATTGCCTTTTGGCATGATAGTACTCAGAGATGGCTGAGGAAATCTAATGCAGAGAAAAAGGCTGCATCCTAAACCACTGAAAGATTTACAGCTGATAGTTACAGAATGAAAATGCTCTCCTTGGCTTTCGTGTTTACAAAGACGGGTGAGGAAAACTCTTCAGAATGACTCAGAGTCTGCCGTATGTGGGCTGCCTGCTCCAAGAAACCATCATTTTCCTGGCGTTGTTATGTATTTTTCATCTGTGCTAGGAATTAAGTGGACACAATTTGGTCCCAATTGCTTAGTTCTGTTGCACGCTATTAAGTCAGGCTGAAGCCAATAAATACCATAAATACCTTTTGATTCTTCCTCATCCTTTCTGAACAAAGCAATTTTTGAGTGTATTCCATTCTAAAAGCCCAAATCCTTTGGTCAGATGATCTTTAGGTTGAAGATGTTTGTCGGTAGTACCTAAATTGAGAGGTATTTTGAGACGCACAAAAGCATTTAAGTACAACTAATACACTCTTACTAATTATTCACAGAGCTCTTGATCCCATAGTATCAGTAGGAGAAGGCAGGGTAAAAGAAAAACCGTTTTGAAGTGTGCTGAAGTCAAAGGCAAGGTGAGTATCTTAGCCCTCGGCTCTGACTCATATTCAAGTTTTCAGTGGTTATCTAACATTTCCAATGCACATTCACCCTGAAGTGTCCTTTGTTATAACAGAGACTTACGGAAGACCGGAGTCTGCAAAAAGAAAGAGACTCTCTGGAGCCAGGGATTCATACTGCTCAAAATCAAGATGACCCTAACAATGGTTTTCATTTTGATTGCACTCGTTCTGCAAGCTCGACCAGCATCACAGTGCTCCTCGGACCTGAGACTCCTTCAGACAGACGTGCTAGGCCAAGGTGTGGGCTGCTACGATTGCAAGTAAATCATAGCCAGTAACGAATGAGGCTTATTAATACGACGGTATCTCCGTAAGCAAACGGTGGCTGTATGTGCCCCACTGTCTGCTTGTGACTAGAAACGTGCAGAGAACCAGACATCGAGAAAGAGGTTTTCAGTGTGCTGAGTTTGTTTTTTCCACTCAAGTCATCCGCACACGTATACTCTGTGCATGGCCTCTCTTTGAAACTTTTGTATTGAGATTGCGGGGGATATTTTAGCCTTCTAATGAGCTGAATGTGGAAAATGTAGACTGGAGCCAGGCACCATGTGGGTGAGAAGCAAGTAAGGGCTTCCCACACATCTCTACAAATACCCCTCAGCTCCAACACTGTCAGTCCCCCTTTTCCACTGTCAGCCCCTTCTCAGCTCTGCTCACACACCGCACCTGCAGTGTAGGCACAAAGGCAATGTTCTGCGGTGTAATGCAAATGGAAGCTATTGCCTTCACTGTTGAGCCACTGTGGTAAATACTTTCATTTCTAATTGTGCTTAGACAGGCATCAGGTCCTGCAATAGGAGTAGGTCACATATGACATTTCTGAACTACGTGAAGAGTTTTGAGAATTTATTGGAAGAATTTTTCCAATTGTTCTGCTGAGATACTCTTTCTCCTTTTTTTTCTTTGCCCTTACTAAGTCTAAAAATTGAAATATATTCAGTGTTAAAAGAACTGTGAAGGATAAATGTAGAAAGGGCATTTCCCGATAAGGATTCATTTGTCTGTGTGGTGTTTATGAGCATGACCTGCTGGCATGCTTGGGCTGCAGCCCCATCTCCCTACATCTCACTGAACAGCACGGCTGCTGACTGCCTCAGGTGCTGACATTTACAGAGCCTGTATCATTCCATTACTGCTTCACACTTTTACACTAAGCAGCCACAAAGGCCTGTGTGAGGTTTTGTTCGGCGTAGAGGTGTTGATATCTTATAAGTTTGACATCAAATTTATAGTGGTAGTGGACCCTCATGTTTCCCAAACTGCAGAAGTATAAAAACACAGCAGACATAATTCCCTGCACTATAGATAGGAGATCAGGGACTGTAAACCGTGCAACATTTTTGAAGAGCACAGCCACCAAGGGTTTCATTTGTCAAGAATTCCTAGCTTTTTGTTTTAGTTGACCAATCAGCCTGAACTACTTTTTCCATATTTTATTTGTTCCGTAGTTAGTGAAATACATGTCTTCTGTGCCTGATGGCTCTATTTCAGCTGTGCTCTGCAAGTTAGGGAGGACATTCTGCCATCTGTCCTCTTGGCCTCACCCTGAAAGAGTTGAGACAAGACCCTTGTTCCCAAGTGCTCATTTGCTCTAAGGGATATTTTTTTTCCTCTCAAGAAGGAAATCTTCTACTGGACTGATTATCTCCATGCTGCTAACCTGTCTTGACATATTATCTGCCTGGTTCAATTACTGAAGATACTTAAGGATTCTGCCAAGCTTTACCTTGTACTTGGAGTTTTAGGCTTGTAGTGCAGCCTCAATCTGAAAACCTCATTCTTTGATTTATAGCAAACTTGAGTTCATTCCTTTAAAAACAGGGCCCTGCTAGCTTTTGGAAAGAAAATATTTTTGGTATGACAGTTTTTTAGGAATATGTTTGGAAGGTTCTTGGGACCTTCCTCCAGGTGACAACAATCCTGGAGCCACGCTGTGGAATGAGGATGAGCGCTCTGAGAAGGTGGCTGCCAATCAGTGGAGCTCAGATCTTGCTCCAACATTCCCTTCACCACGTCCTTGCTTTCTTTGTTGAAGTTCTTGGAGCTTTGAGACTGAGAAATGCACCTAATACATCTTATTTCCTCATGAGAATACTGGGAAGCACAAGGTAAAGGAATTGTGTAGGGGTACTATCCATTGTGGGGCTGATTGCTTGTGGCACATGTGGTAAGGTGAAAATTCATCCACGGGAATTCATTTAATGACAGATTACTTGTGCTTTGGTAAATAATTTGAAATTGTATGCTTTATTTGGGAACATTTGTATTATCAGGATGGAGGTCTCAGAATTCTATGCAAACAGCTACTAAAGGATTGTTGTACTAAACATGTTTCCAATTAAACACAAAAAATAAAAATAATAAAATGAAATAATTAATTTTGTCAAATTGGAAACTGTTCAGAATTGTTCATTTTTGATGAAAAAAGAAGTTTAACTTTTTTGTTATTCATGGTGAAATCAGAGTTCAAGGTCTTGCAATTTTATACATGACGAATGTTCAGGATTTTTGTAAGTTATATTAAGTGTTTGAAAACAGGTGTTGTGAAAGATGCTTATGTCAGTTTGAATACCTGGACGTACATTGCATACTGTTTAATAGTATTTTACATATATGTAGGTTCCTCTAAAGAAGGAGGAGCTGCATCTGTGGATGAGGATGATTTTATTAAGGCATTTGCAGATGTTCCTACTGTACAGGTAAGATGCTGTGTACACTCATGGTTTTGGAAATATGCTGTTTGCAATACTGTGTGTTAGCCTACTTTTAAAAGTTCTTTAATTTTATGGTCTTCTAAGCAAGTGTTGTAACTTTTCCTTCTTTCTGAATTTACGGTCTCCATGGAAAGCTCTTTACTTTTTCCAGTTCATTACAAAAAAGCCACTTTTTCTTTACTGTCTTACTAATTATTACCACATTGTGTTTCAGCTAAAATCCGTGATTGCTTTTCTTAATCTTTTCCAGGGACCTACTAAAAATAATTTTGTGTTTTAATTTTAATAAGAAAAAGATTTCCATAACATTTGGAAAATTTAGGGCTGCAATCTCATGGGATAATCAAGTACTAATAATACAGGCAAATAATTTTAAAAACCAAGAATTATATTTTCAAATGTGTCTGAATTGTAATGTTGTGTGTCTGGCATACATGTCCTCATCTTTAGCAATACTTGAAATCTAGTACCTTAATTGAATACTAATGAGCCTCTTGGATTCTGAGTTCTTAGTTGAAAGATGAGATTTTAATTTCTGTTCTTTAAGTGTGGCAACTGCACATACTTGGTACTTTCAGACAGTTGAGTCGTTTATCGTGTTTGTAATCTTCCTAGGCCTATTTTGAATAAGTTTTCCTTGAGCAACTGAGGTGTGGAAGGCAACCAAAAACTCAGTCAGCCATAGCTCCCAAACACTGGAAGGATTTTCTATGACTCCCTTTTCTTGATATGTACTTTTGTTCTGATTTTATTTCCCAAGATGATAGTGTAGTTATTTGTTTGATCACCTTCTGCAGGCAGAAATGCTGTCTGCTTTTATGAAGGAACACGCTATCTCCATGGCTCCCGTCACATTGAGGAAATCTTTGTCTTACACTGTAAGAGCTTTATGTTTTCCTGCCACTCCAAACTGTGTTAAGAATTCTTCGGAGGGCAAAACCATGGAGCTCTTAATATTATTTATCCCCATTATATTGAACAGAACCATGTTCCACAATAGAGAACTTTACTGCCTGTTGTTAGATGCCTTAATATTTGCAGTCTCAAGCAGAGTTCTCTGATCACTCAAGATGGTTAATAGCATTGCAAGAACAAAAGTGGGGTAACTGTATGTCATTGACAAGCCCATGTAATTCTGTGCCTGACTGCTGGATTGTCTAGGATGGTAGGTCATTCCTTCACTGCAAGAGGTAGAGGAGAAAGACCCACGTGTCTTTACTAATCTCATCCGAGTTGAGGTGAGGATGCAGTGGAGAAATGTGTAACTGACCTCAAAATAATTTATTTGTTTCATGGATGAGAATGCAATGAGAATTTTTTGCCTCCTACCCAGGCAAAAACATGCAAAGCATGCATCAGAACAACCAAAAATTGTATGATAAGCAGATTTTAATTCAATATGTGTTTGGGTTTGGGTTTTGGGTTTTGGAGGGTGAGGTGTCGTGGTTTGTGTATTTTTTTCAAATACACACTCTGGCATAAATCAAGCCATCTCCTCATTTTTCCCTTTCTGGGGAGCACCTTGAGGGGTTGAAATGTGACTGTGGAGCTGGATAAGCTCTTCAGAGCCTTCTCTGGAGGCCCTGTAGTCCCTTTGCCCTCACTCTGTGCTTGCAGTACACATTCTGCAGAGCTGGTGCATGTACTATTTTCCTGTCTACCCAGAGAAGCTACAATGTGCCCAGTCATTACCTGAAAAAGTCCCCGCTTGCCCTCTTTCTTGGCAAACACACAAAGTTCCGCCTTTCAGGAGAAAAGACAGGTGCTTACCTGTGTGTCTTTGCTGCACAGGATCCATGATGTAAGTGAAACTGAGAAAGCAGAGTATGCATTGCTCACGTACAGAATAGGAGAAGAGAGGAGGCGACACAAAGTAGGCTGGAGCATAGAGCTCTCCTCTCTGGCACTTGAGTGAGCCACACGACNACAAAGTAGGCTGGAGCATAGAGCTCTCCTCTCTGGCACTTGAGTGAGCCACACGACTTGCTGTGCTACAAAGGTTGGCCAACACAGAGCAACATAATCCAATTAAAGGATTTGATTAAAAGATATCTGCCTTAAAATTCATTAACAGTTTATTCTTGGGGAAAAAGTATATTGGCCCATACTTTTTCAAGGAATGTGTTTGCCACTCTCGTAACAACAGGTCTAAAAATTCAAAGGAGCACCTAAAAAGACAGGCCATAGAGTTATAATCAATATTCATGTCTCTAATGTGCTTGCAGAATAAATAGTAACTTTATTCTTTCCCCCTGAGGGAAAAAAAACCATAAAACTATGTTTATATGTCAAATAAGGGCATTGGTCAACTTATTGCAAAGTTAAAATATTCTGTATAGAAAGCAAACATACAGGCTAACAAATCCTAAATGTCAAAAAACCAGAGGTGGTTCAACTAGCCATCTGTCATCTTATTACACACATGCTATGTTAGTTTTATTAGCCCCCAAGTAATAGATAAAAATCAATAAAGTTTAAAAATTGTACGAACTCTAAACTGTTAATATTAAAAAAAAAAACAACAACAGTACTTTAAAAATTAAGCTTTTAAGTCACAACTTTTCTGTTCTGGGTCTCAGCTGAGGGAGGCCCAGCTGGATTCAGTGGACTGAGCCCAAAGGGAAGGTAATGTAAATTGCACTCATTTAAGAAAAAGACAGTTGATGAGGCTCTGGATTTTAGTTCTCTGCTGAGCACTTAAAGATGTTATGCCGTGGGGTTACAGCCCCTTAAAATTGTTTATAGTGTTCTTGCCATTAGGAATGCAGTAGTTGAACTTGTCTGTACTTGGTCAAAGGAGCGTGTGGTTTGTGGGTAAGGTTAAGAACATGCACTGTTCGGTGGAAGGCATTAACACTCGAGAGCGGTACTTCTAAGATATTTATAATCAGAGCTTGGTCTGAGAAGGTAAGCAACAACAACAAAACAGCTTTTCAGAATACGCGTGCTCTGTCAGGTATGTCAGTTTTGAGTCTGTAGGCGGTACTGTCTGAAATGAGAACTTTGTAAAGCTCTGCTGTTGCTTTTGTGGAGGAGAGTCAAGCCTTACAAGAGTGCGAGAGGTTCTTTGAAGGCATCTGCATGTGTGTGACTATTATGTATCTTGTTAGCACGGTAAAAGACTTTCTCCTGAATTGGGAAGCAGCAGGTTGTGTTCTGTCATTTTTTTGGCTAGTCTCTACAGCAACAGTGACTTGGTAAACAGAATTGGTAAACATACCTACAAAGAGATCGGGAAGCGATGGGAAAAGTTGAACAATATTTTTTATCCTCGTGTAGTATAGACTTTTGACTTGTATGCAATACAAAGAGAAGACAATTACTTCGCACTTTGTTTTGGTATGTAAGTGTGATCATGCAGTTGAGGAGGATTAGTGAAATAGAAGTGAATGTGCTTTTAGAGATAACTTTAAAAAAGCATCACCTGCTAAAAAAAGCACATAACCTTTTTTTTTATTACCAGGCAGAGAGGCAATAAAACAATTTTCTGGGACTATTAATTAAAAAAAAAAAAAAAAAAAAAAAAGCGGTCCATAGAACTGAACTAGTTGTTGAGACTAGGGAAGGTGGGAAATACTGTGTGCCAGGACTAATGGATTTTAAATAGCAGTATGTCTTTCCTCTTTCTCTCTTTAAAGTAATAAATTGTTATTGCTTAGATAAAGTATTTTCTCTTATTCCTCAGGATGCATTATTGGATGGTGTTAAGGTGCTAGAAAATCTGTCATGTAGTCCATGCTATTTTCTAATTTTAAAAGCAATACTTTGAGGCCCACTAAAGAAAATAACATCTACTTACTTAGCAAAGGCAACTTCATCCCCTTTTATTCTTTACTTTATAGTGTTCAGGAGTGTACTATGAATGCTTGAAATCCAAACATTTTCTATGGTTTTTATATTCATGACCCATGTGTGTCAATTTTAAATGTTTGATTTCTGTAAGTTTATTCCCTTGACTGAAAAATGGCAAGTAATGGATGGGAATGCAAACTAATATTTTCCCTGCTTTAACAGTGGAATTTGGGTATTTATGTAACTGAAAAATATTACAAGACTTGTATAAACTGTTAATTGCAGGGAGTTTTTTGCCACTAGTATCATGGGATCACTGTAGTCGTAATATTTTATCAGGTTGCAAAGAAACACATAGTATGAGCTTCATGGGGGTTCACTGTGTTGTGACAAACAGAATGGATTAGTTTTGACTAAGCCAATTTTGATAAGAACAGAAATCTTTTATGAACTGTTTATATAATTTTAAACATTTTAAAAAAATAAGTTCTTTGACCATATGGAAACGATGTTTTAACCTTTAAAAATTAGGTGTTCTGGTAACCTTTTGGCTACTTAAGATTTCTTTTCCATTTACTTTCCTGAATATATACTGCATATTTATTGTGATTATTTTGGTATTCTCAGACTTTCTTAAATGTTGGAGTATTTTGGGAGGGACAAATGAGGTTATGAATTGAGCATACAGAGGGCTGTTTGTATCACCAAGTTTAGCATGGTGCCCCTGTGCCAAATTCTTTCTTTTCAAGGTTTCTTTCCACAAAATTCTGCTCTGACCAGGGCATCCTCCCTTTTAGGAGCTGTACAAGTTTGTGTGGCAGAAGGGTGTGTTCTGGGAGTAAATGGGATCTTTCCCTCTCCCTTTTCTTAGCCAGTCAGATACTCATTCTCTGTGGAAGGACTTGGACCTTCTACTGTCTGGAGGGAGAAGAAATAGGTGGTTATAATTACTTCTTTCCCTTCTGGCTGCCATTGGCAATTATCACAGATGGTGTTGGAGATACACGTGTAGAAGTGTGTTATGTACAGCATCTCTTTACAACATCCTTGAGCTTTGGCTATCAAAATTTGTTCGATGTTCCTATATCGTACTGCAGGCACCGTGTCCAAATTTTGCTAGATCATCAGCTAATTAAACTGTATGGCCTCTTCTGCACTTCTCCTTGCAGCTTCTGTTTTATGAACATCGTTTCCCGTTGGTGACATGTTTATTATGTCTCTGAATTTTACTTTGCCACATGGCTGTGGCTTGGTTTCTGTCTGAGTAAACTGACTATCAGAGGCATGGAAAGCTACTCAGTAGAAACGATGGCTCCCCTCCTGGTGTTGTGCACCCTGACGCTGTCTAGGGCCCACTTAAAAGTCAGATGGCACAGAGTTTGAGTGTTAGGCTAGGTTTTCAATCTGCCTCTGGTACTCAGCCTGTTGTTGCTCTGCTTCCACCCTTCAGCACAAGTAACCTCAATGCATCTTTGGGTTTGCTTGTCTGGGCACATGCCCTGCTAACAGATGTCATCCAAGATCTCAGAAATGCCTCTGGAGCCTAGAAAAACACAGAAATATGGAAATACAACTGTGTTGTCAGATCAGCCTCCTGAAGATAGTTTAGCAAAGGCCCAGCCAGCCAATTTCTTATTAGTGAGCTGTTCTGCTAGCACACTGTCTCTGGCGAGGGAAAGTGTAATCACTCGTAATCCAAGAAAACAGCTACAGCAGGCATCATGCATAACACTTCTGAGGCTTACTGCATTCAAAAAACTGTAAAATGTTCCCAGACCATAAATGTAGTGGTGTGATAATTTGCTGATGAGTACTAGTGTATGTATGTGAAGAAATAAATAAATGGTTATTAGAGTGAATCTGTGAGAGATGGTGGGAAAGAGACAGGAAGGAAGGAGGAAGCATCCTTTTTCAGTCAAGTTCACAGGGAAACTCAGAGAAACCGAGCCATGCAAAATTATATCTGACTCCCTATTTGCAAATACCTGTCTTGAGCGTGATGCCCACAGCAGTGACATCTCTCAGAGCAGATAGTGAGAGATGAGGTGGACACAGTGCAGGTAAGGGAGAAAGAAGTCTCAGTAGCAATCAAAGCAAAAGTGTTCATGACAACTCGGTGCAGGAGGCAGGATTGCTCTGCTAGATAAACATTAGGCTTGTACTCTAACCCAAGAGCTCATCAGTATTTTGAAAGCAATGGGGCCAGATTCTCCCTTGCTTTTAAACTCTTTTGAGTATATTGCGAGGCAGGTGGAAAGTATTACTTGGTAGTATTTTATGTTTTGAGTGAAAACAGTACAAGAAATGAGAGTGAGCTGGAGTTTACTGCAACGTACATAGAGGATTTTTTATTTTTAGAAACAGCCAATGTGTTACACATTATCCAGCACAGGCTGAATACACACTACTAGCCAAAATGGTCAATGGGATGGTGAACTCAGAGGCGCTGGGAGCAGCTACCTTTAGCAAAGGAAATCAAGTACAGGGCCTTTCCTTGAGACAGCTTCTTTTCCATAGAAATTCTAACATTATTGATGATGGACGATGTCATTTCCTGGGTTCACATAAGCATTGCTGAGATAATTGACTTATTAAGCAGGATCTGCCAGGTGGTTCATGACAGGTTTATTGAGTCCAATGAGCAATTAGCCAGAACATGGACATTTCATGTTTGGTATTTCATTCAAATATGGTGTTTGGAATTGGAGCCTTTTTTCCAGTTGGACCTGTTGACCGTTTTGGCTAGTTAGCTACCGATCCCATTGACAGAGCCTTCTGAACATTGCCCATGAGTAAAATTCAGCGTTGAGAAGTTCATTTTAAATTTAGAAGAGATATATTACTAAAGCACATAAAAATATAGGAGAAAACAACACTTCAAGGACAACAACGGAAACAAAGAACACCATCACTGTAGCATCCCCATGCTGCTGGTTCCATATGACTCCAAGAAATTTCACACCAATATTTTGATGCCTTTTAATGGGGACAGAGGAAAGCTCTTCTAGGATTTCCGTATGAAATTTGATACTGAAGGTGAAACCAAGACAACCTGTTCTGCAGTCTTGCATACCCAAATCCAGACAAAAACGCATGCGAGCAGTTCCACAGAGGTGTGTAGATCATAGGATTAAAGCAGCCCTGGATAGACTTTTCCAAAACTTTTAATCATGACCTACTTTTTTTCACCTGTTTTGGTGTTAACAATAGAGTTGAACTGATAACAAGTTCTTTTGGAAACTGTAAAAGCAGGTCATTAGTGAACTGTTCCTAATGATAAATCAGGAATTGGCTCAAAATGCCTCACCCTCTCTTTTCATATTGCTCATGTTCTTCCCATCAGCACCTATCACCACAAACACCTATAGTTTGTCTCTTTCTAACTGCTAGCAGTTTTATACATTGTTAAGTGTCTGGCTGCTCCTAATTAGGGCTGGTTTTGCCCAGTGTCCTTTTGAATCCCAAAGGAAAACGATGTGAAGCTTTATCAGTGACTTCTGTGTGGAAGAAGTCAGACACTGTGGCAGGGAAGCCAGTTGTTCTTATCATGCACAATTTTTTTTTCCTACTGAGCAACACTTTTGTTTGTTCAAAGCAGGATTTGTTTGTTTGTTTATAGTAAATACCTGTCACATAGCAACAGAAATATTACTAAATAATAATACATATAATGCTAAGCTCCTGAGTGTAGAAGCTTTTAATGAAAAAAACCCACATGTTCCTGATAAAAAATAATAAATAATGTCACATTTTCTTTTTACATTAAAAATATCTGTACAGGTTTACACAGTATAACAAAGTACAGTTTTATTTTCTAGGCTCAGGGTGGTATCTCTGGGTTAGATCTTCATCTAAAAAGGGTAGAGGCCTGTAGTTTTGATCCTGCATATTTCCCACTGCATGAAAATAATTTTCCCAAAGTTGTTACGTCTACAGCCTTGCCAACCCTTTCCATGCAAAGGTGGAAGCAGGTCTCAAGGAACATAGCAACATCTACATGCGGGAAGCAGCTAAGGACTGAGATTTTTGCAAACAGAGATGTGCATATGGTGATATTTGAAAGTCTTGAAACTTCTTGCCTCAACTGGAAGAGAACAGAAACTCATAAAAAAATAAAGATGGAAAATGTAAGTAGAGCTCCTAATAGTAGAGCTTCCTAATGTAGCTAGAAAAGTTGTTTAGATGGTATAGTTTTCAACATGGCACTTAGTGATCTATTACAGACTGACTCTGTCTCTTGGCCAACCCTTCTTCTTGGTAAGAATGCCCAAAGTTTGCTTAGATGAGGACAGCACTGGCAGCTTGCCTGGGGTTTGAGGGCCACATCCCATCCACTGGTCTCCAAATAGCAGAGGATGGCCACTGCCTTCTGGCAACCGGGCTGGATTGAAGCAGTGTTTGCAGGGATGTCTGTTAGGTGTGGAATGTCTCTGTAGGTTCCACTCCAGCTTGTCAGCACTATATACACTCTATGAGTTTTCTACCAATGAACTTGGCCAGGAAACACAATAGAAGGATTTACAAAGAAAGCTCTGCAGGGTAGGGTGAATCAGCAGCTCGTGCTGACCTTTCACCAGTAACTACAATCAAAAGGCAAACATGGCCTCTTATTTTGCTAAAGAAAGTGTGGTGCTGTTTCTCTCCTGACAGCATCTGTTCACCGGTGGGCAGGCATTTAGTCTCACATCACGTTAGGACTTTAGCCAGAACTTGGAATCTTTAAGATCATGATACCACAGGACAGAGAGGTGGCTTGTACGCAGAAGGCAGCTGGAAAGGAATAACCGAAGTCCCCACACTGGGTAGTTTGTATCTGTGTCGTTTCCTTACATCAACAGAAATCAGCTCAGTCCTGGAGTAAAGTTCTGACACAGCCATATAGTCCAGCTGTCCTTGCAGATACAGAAAAGTCTCCTCAGCTGTTCTGCTCGTGTACCATTCCATGCCCCCATCGATCTACACAGGTGCAGCTGGACATTCATATGAAGTCAGTACAAGAGGCACCATGACAATGCAGATGAATGAGTTTTCATAAAATCCTACTGTCCATGAATTCTTTGGGTATCCTAAAAGGAATCTCTTCCTTCAGCTATCCTATGCCTCTTCTAGGACCGTGATTAGAAACAGGATTCCTGTGATTCAGGGTCATTGTGGATGGGAAGCTTCTCGTGTTCCTGATGATGTCCATTACGTAAAACAGTGTACCTGTCAGTAGAAAACGATAAAGAAAGAGTTGTTAGTGATACTTAAAAGGACAGGCTTATGAAAAATGAGTTCTTGAAAACCCCATAGTACATCTTAAGAGAGTACGTCTTCCAAATATCTGGATCCCACATTAAACAAATGTGAATCCCTACTTTGCTCCATGGCAGGAAACCAAATCTTCAATTTGATGCAGTCAAGGCAATCCCTGAAAACCAAGAACCTGTTGGTTTTCACGTTTCTAAGGTGCACCTGGTAATAAGAGGAAACAAGACTAAAGAACTAGGAAACACTGATCATCTGTGAGTGGACTAAGCTGAAGGCACTTCACTTAATGTCTTCAATGCAAGCATTTAAAGAATCATTTGAGATTAGCATAGGAAGTGAATGCGGTTTAGGATGGAACCAGGACCAATATTACAGGGCATTTCTACTTAAAAAGAAAGTAGTCTCTGTCTATTACAAAGTTGAGTTTAGTGCCAATTCTAGTATGTCTTATTAAACAGTGCTGTTCAGGTTCATGTCCTCAGGTATCATGTCATCTATATACCTTTCTGTTATTTTTCCAGGTTTTGGGCCAGATATGGAAAAGCAGAATTCAGTTGTAAGGAATTCCACACTGTCTCTTACCTGTGCCTCATCTACCAGCCCCTTTGCTGCTGCCCATCTCAACATGGCTCTCTGAACAGAACTGTAGATTTAGTGTGCTAATGACATACAGCTCTCTTCCCTGAGTGATATGCAGTGTGTAGTAGGAATAAGCAGATCTGAGGTGATAGCAAAAATGTTGGCTAACTGGAGCAAAACTGATATAGCACACCTTTCTAGAATTTCACATCAAATCATTCTCGCTTGCAAACCCCCTGGAGGGTACGAAGCAAGCCAGGTATCTTCTCTTGGTGGTCCATTTCATTTAAACTAAAGCTGAACCAAACCATTTTTTGAGGAGGTCCACCGGTAAGAAGCTGCAAAAATAACTGTAAAAATGTGTTTTTCCCTAGTCCAAATGCATATTGGGGAAATCAGGTCTCTGTTAAGACTTTCTTCTCCCAAGTGTTTAGAGATGTAGATAGATTATTTCTCTTAGTAACAAACATCTAAGACGTACCTAAAACATCTGCATCTCAATAAAGATTCAAAAAAGAAAAAGCCTAAGAAAATAGAAGAATATAGCAGTTATCCTGCTGTTAGCAGAGGGGAAGGAAGTAGCATCAGCCTTGGGATTTGTTTGAATAACCATTAGAAAAAAGATCATTGTCTACATATTCAAAAACTGATACTGTGACATCGATTTACTTGGCATTATTAATCTGGATGTATCTCTTTCTCCATTGAGTATACTTGGGACTCGGGCTCCTAATTAAGGTGCTTACAATGCCACTGAAATGGCATCTGAAAGTAGATGAATATCCTGCAAATGATGTATCCATTAGTTCCAGTAGATTGGCCATGGGCTCAAAATGAAAGCCAGGGTATAAACTGTACTGCCTGTCTGAATTTGTCCTGGTGAATAATATTCCTGGAGGAATTTACCCTCCAGTGTATTAGATGCTGCTTTACAACATGATCAGGCTTAGTTGCCTTAATACAGGCCGCTGTATGTGCAGGTATATCCATTGAATATTCTCCCTTAGTACTCCATCACTTTAAACAACGATCATAAATTTCAAAAAATGTGCTAGTTCTACCAAGATACAGACTTGATGTAAGAAACACGTAAAGACACTTTGCATCTAACACTGAACAGACACTCCGATTAGACGACCGTAAAGCATACAAGTCATAACGTAATTTTAATTTTCTATACCAAGTCAGACATGGCACACTGTGTGAGCCAATCCACCAAAGAGACCTCTCGTGTGGCAACGTCTCTGCTACAGATGGTGATACAGAGGATGAGAGCCAGGAGATCCCCCTCCCTCTGAACAAAGCAGACATAGCTCAGAGCAACTCAGGACTTGCTCAGGAGCACAACAGACAGGCACTGAACGCTGACAGGATACCCAAAGAGCCAAACCTTTCTTCTTCTTCTTCTGCAGTAGTCAGAAAACAGTTGTGCAACATCAGCAATTTAGCAGGTGGTGCCATTTGTTACAAAGGTGCATTAAGCTAACGAGAAGTCATTAAGATGTCCCAGGATCTCCTGTGGCACAAAGTGTCTGTCTGCAGCCTCTGGCAGTGAGCTCAGCACTTCCAGCTGTTTACCCTGTGGGGAAAGAGGATGGGTAGGAGAGGAGGAAAGACCATTCTTATACGGGGTGTGAAAGCTGCACTGCAGGGGTGATGGTTTTCTCTGGTACTGGCACATCATTCCTAAAAACCTTACCAACATCTCCAGGAAACTGTTAAAGGAGTCCTCTGCTGGTGGGCTTTTGTGTTACCAGGGTTGTTTCACATACTGTAGTTTCTCCTTTCAGATGAAAGTTCGAAGCTACCTGCCGGTTACATGGCACTGATTTAATGTTGAATAACGGGCAGGATTGTAACAGCCCTGCTTTTTTCCCACCGCTGTGTCTTAACTGATCGGCTCTCTGAAAATACAATTAATTTTCCAGGCATCAGTATCTATGGGAAGCAAGTTTCAGAAAGCCAGCATAGCTGCAGCTGAAACTCATTTTTACCTCACCTACATGAACACACAAATAATGTGCCTCAGCTCTTGCCCAGCCGAGAAGCCAAGCGCCGCGGGATTTATCCTACCGACCACAAGCAGACAATGGCACTTGGAAGCAGCATGTGTGGGCTGAATGTTTCAAGAGAAATTTGTCAAGTAGGTTGGAGTAATGAATGTATCTGAGGAAGCCATAATATATGAACAGGAAAAAAATTTAAAAGGTTTAAATGCATTAAATGAGTTATCTGCAGCAAATTAGTTGCACAGCTTTCCTGCCTACTAGTTCCTTTGGTGGGATTTGTATATTCTGGCACATTAAGCTCCAAGCTCAATTACAAATAGCATCCCAGGCTGCCTCTGCATCCGACTCCTCCCAGAACTGGGGGCAAGTGTCACTGTCATTTCACCTGACAGCTTTACTCAGATCATAAACACCACCACCCAGCAATAAAGCCCAATAATGAAAAGGCATTACCACCTATAAAGGGACCCTGCTGCAGGCTGTTCACATACTTGCCAAATGGTACTTTAATTGTGATGATGACCAATTTGGAGATAATTGCTTCTGCATCTCCTGCTGTTTCTGACAGTCCAATGGACTCTTTAATTAACTGGTTGGATTAGCTCTCAGCACCACAGAGGGGAGCTGTGTGGAACAAGAATCTCCAGTGTTATTCTGGGAACTCAGCAAGAGCCAGGGAGAAAACACGGAGGGGATGCAGAGCTGTTTGTAATCTTCCCACTTCCCTTCCCTGCAGAGCTACTCCCCACACCAACTTGTACAGTTCATTAAGGAAGCAAAGCCAAAAATTTGCTGGTCTTTGGCTTCCCCAACTGTAGTGAAAAACAGTTACTCTTTCCACAGAGCCTAAGGTTCCCTGTTTAGTCCTCTCCTGATGAGCAGAGCCCCGGTGTCCAGCTCTCTTCTCTGGGATCACGCCTGCCTCGATGCTAAGCAGAAAGCAGTGCAGAGCTCCTGGCTCTGACCACAAAAGCTGACTGCATCCATCTCCTGGGCAGAGCATGGCCTACCCCGATGGTGTGCGTGCCACCTCTCTATCGGAGCTCCCAGCCACCGGCTCGCTTTCCAGAAGGGAGCTTCTGTCTGGAGACAGTGTCTGGCGACCTTTGGACAGCCGAGAACTGCCGGGAATTGGAAGGGATCTGCTCTTTTTCCCAGAAATGCTCCTGCCTACCTTTCATGCTTGCAGTGTCTGTGTAAAGCTGCCTACACTGGTTACACATCCCCAGGGCTCCTCTGCGCCAGCCAGAGCAGCTCAGCTTGCAGTTCTCAAGCTGTTTTACCCCTGATTTACTCCCCTGGTCTTTAACCATCGTCCTTGCTCTGAATGCTCGTATCCATCCTTCTTCCCTAAGCTCCCTGCAAACTCAAGTTCATCAGCCTGCAGGCAGTTAATCCCGGCGGCTGCCGCGAAGGGCAAAGGGCTCCTCACAGGTACAGAAACTCTGGGAGGGTTTGTATGGCATTAGTAGGTACTGCTCATTAATAACAAACTGACAAAAGAGAGAGCACAGACAGCCTTTCCCAGCTGCAGCTGAAGCACTAATGGGCTAAAGGACTCATGTGGCAGCGCCTCCTGCACTTTCAAAAGCCTCTTCATGTTGCCTCAGCAGCCTCTGTCCCCTTAACCTTGGCAGGAGAAATAATTTTACATAGAGGGACATACTAATAGCAGAGGAAAAAATGAAAAAAAAATAATAAATGCCTGCAACTGTCCAAGCATGGCAAAGCTTTCAGCTGGGCTGGAGGCATATTAATGGAGGAGACCATTGTGCACAGCTGCCTTTGCTCTCTGTTTAGTAATCCTTTCCTAATACACCTGTTTACATTATTTATTGCTTCCATTTTTGAACTGGCAGAACTGTTCCTGTTGTCCTGATGTTGACTGGAGACTGAGGTGAGGTTTTGCAGATGTCCTTGGGCTGGGCTGGGAAGGGTTTGCTTTTATTCGGGGGGTACCGGGAGCTGTTAACTCTCTGCTCCCTGGGGCCTTGCCACCTAAATCCACCCCCCTGCCCAGAAAACGAAGGACACATTGTCACCAGGGTAGAGAAGAGATTTTGCACACATGTTCGGACACTGAGGGGTCAATGTTGCTGCAGAAGTAGGTTTGAAGCCTGTAATACACTCAGCTCCTACTGACTCCACACTTGCCATCATACAACTCAGGAAAATTACCCCTAACTGAAATGACACTGGGTCCTTGGACACCCCTGTACTGGGATTTGGGGTTTATTGTCAGCAGTTCATTAGCAACTCC